>WHYT01017832.1:704065-731750 GCA_009806455.1 Tetrax tetrax
ATGCCCCATCCCTGGAAACGTTCAAGGCCAGGCTGGATGGGGCCCTGGGCAACCTGATCTAGTCAGGGAGGTCCCTGCTTCTTGCAGGGGGGTTGGACTAGATGACCTTTGAAGGTCCCTTCCAACTCTAACCATTCTATGATTCTATGATTCTATGATATCTACGGGTGGAAACTCCCATGAGTCAATCCCATCATTCCATTGTCTTAATATAGGGACCAGCTCCTTTCTGAGGTGTCTTCAGATGTTCTTATGGGGCTGGCAAATTCTCCCCAGGACCTCGGGATTACCTGTGCCATTTTGAACAGTGGAGGTCAGACAGGAAGTCCTAGGACATCTCAGATGGCAGAAGGCCCAAGTCAGCTGGACTCCGCTCTGTTCACTATTTATTTTTAATAGTAGATTGGGATCAGTTTGTATTTACTCCTCCCTCAAATACTGTCAGCTTTTATCAACATCTCCTTATTTGTTTACAGTTGATGCAGGTGATCGACAGTACAACAGGCATTGCATGGGCTGGCTCATGGGATTTGACTTGATGGCTTCCTTCTGTTCCAACAGTGAATGAGTTTTAATAGCCTTCCTCAGTGTTTTATGTGTTTCATTGAAAGAGCACTGAAAAATTCCCCTTGGACTTGCTGAACTTTAAGGCATGAGAAAGAAAATGGGTATAATCGGTTTCACCAGGTTTCTTACCATTAAATTAAGATGATTGTCACTTCTTTATAACCTGAAGGAGCCCTTAGAGAAGAAAGTAGCATATCTTGAGGAGCTGATTTGTCTACTAGTAAAAGCAAAATAAAACAAAAAAAAAAAAGCACAGTAGTTTTGTCACCTGCATGGCTATGTTTTGTCACCTTCCCATTATCTTTAACAAATAGTTTCATAAACCCATGGATTATAATCTCCTTGTAATAAGACCTGTGCTACCAAAAATAAGTGCAAAAAAGGGTAACCACATCACGAACCACTGACGTGCCTTTCTGAGGACCCACAGTATGGACTATAAGAAAACGTAGTCCTTTTGAAAATACATAGGAACACTTCCTATAGATATGTAATTTAGGTGTGTCAAACATTTAACTAGGGACTGTAAAGGAAGCTAGCATTTTTGATCACTGAATAATATCTATTCTGACTTATTTTTTTTGTTTTCCTGAATTTATAAATCAAGCAATCCCAAAAACCTGAATTAAATACACACAGTATGCAAGCTAAGCTTTGGCCCCAGCATACTGAGCTTTCATCCCACCTAGTTTTCACTCCTTACCCCTTCCAATTAACCTGAAGATGGGATTTATTAAAGGATTCAAATAGTACCTTTTTATCTCAATAAATAATTCTCCCACCACCACCAGTGCACACAGAGGAAACAATATAGAACAGAAAAACAGGAAAATGGATATAATGTGAGATGAAGAATATCAGCTGTGGGGAATCAGGGCAAAAGATGTTTTCTGCTACAATTCAGGTTGCTTTTAATGGGGGACTTCTGAAATAGCTCATTCAAAGATCAGCATGGACAAGGTTACTGCAGCTTTCAGCAACTTGCAGGGTGTTCAGAGGTACATTGTCTCTTTTCAACCTTTAGTAACAAAATTCAAGTGATCTAAAACTGATTAGTTTAATTCTGCATTTAAATGTAATTGTAATTTTATTTTATTTGTTTTTATCTTTTATAAAGCACTCTAAGAGGTCCTAAAGAAAGGTGTTACACAATTGTAAGTGCTGGAGTGATTGACAGAGTATTTTACAACTGGCACTTATTATTCCTTTTATTAAGAATAAAGTGGCTTTTAGACTAAAAACAATAGGGTGAAAAGGGGTCTTTTATGCACTCATTATAAGTAGAAAATTGGAAGGAAAAAGTTGTAATAAAAACTAAATGATTTTGGCACGATGTATATTTCTTGCATTATATGTTAAGTGGTATATAGGTTGAAACCACTGGACATACAATAGCCCTCTAGATACAGAAGAAAAAATGGAAAGCGTAGATTAAAATTGCCAAAGTAATACATGTAATAACCATCTTTTCTTATTTTTATTATGAGTAGAAAGAAGTCTTTATGCAGCAAAAAGGAATAACATTGTTGTATTTTCCCTTTGAATTTAAATTCAGGGGAAGTGACAGAGGGCTTGAAGCAGATTGTCTATTATATGCCCTGTTCTAAGATGACAGGTGATTATTCCCCAAGTTGCTGTAAGGTTTTCTCTTCTGTTTTATTCAGAGCGATCCTCTTTTTCCTAAAAATCAGTGTATGCTAGATGCCTATGCACCTTCAGTTATTTTTGTAAATGGGATGCAGATTCACAGAGACCATTTCAGAATTTCAGAGCATTACCCAAGACAGCAGGCCCCAAAATCTCCTGGATGAAACCTGCACTGGCTGATGGTGCTTTAATTGTGGACCACACTATATATTAATAAAAGCAACTGAATTTTTATTAAGATCCTGAGCACAATAATAAAGTTACAATCCCTAGCTTGCAACTGGCTTATTTACAGCTCTCTACTTTCTCCAGAAGAGAGATTTTCACTGGAGCTTTATGGCTCTGTGTCAGATGCAGAATATCTGTTTAGGTCTTTCTAAAGCCACTATCCCTGCAACACCGGAGAGTACTTCACACACCAGGTCACAGAGTCCTACAGTCTGATTCTGGGAGTAATAAGGGAAAGGCTACTAACATATTAAGCAAGGAGGAAGTTTAGATTGTCAAGAATTGTCAATGCTTGACAACCCTTTCGGTGACTAAATTTTTCCTAATGTCCAATCTAAACCTTCCCTTGTGCAACTTGAGGCTGTTTTCTCTCATCCTATCACTAGTTACTTGGCAAAAGAGACCAACACCCATCTCGCTACAGCCTCCTTTTAGGTAGTTGTAGAGAGCAATAAGGTGTCCCCTCAGCCTTCTTTTCCTCAGACTAGTTCCCTCAGCAGCTCCTCATAAGACTTGTTCTCCAGACCCTTCACCAGCTTCATTGCTCTTCTTTGGACAAGCTCCAGCACCTCAACATCTGTCTTGAAGTGAGGGGCTGAAAATCGAACACAGTATTTGAGGTTATGTCATAGTATAAATGACATCTTACCAGAGAGTTAACTCTAGTTTTTCATGCCGGTAGGAAAGCTCAGCAAACAAAAATGTGAGTTTTAGGTGAAGAACCACAGTATTTGTAATACTTAACATGGATCTTGTGAAATGTCTCCTCCAAGAAGAGTGGAATGGTCTGAAACAGAAAAAATTAAGGCAGGGTCGAAATGCAAGGGGGGAGATTTCACTGTAAATTCTAGGTCTTAAAGCACAGTGAAAAAGGCCCTTTACCAAACCTTCTTTGAAACAATTTGGGGTTTTTAAAAATATTTTGAATTAGAACTATAAGAATAACTACATTAAACTTCAAGTATACTCTCTATGAAGGAGAAAACAAGGGAAAGGAGAAAGGGAGTAAAAGAGAGAAAGAGCCAGAAAGAATGAGAGAAAGTGAGAAAGAGAGGGAGGAAAGTGAGGAAAAAAGAAAGAAAGAGTGAAAGAGCAAAGGAGTGAGAAGAAAAGGAGAGAAAGAAAGCAGGAAAGAAAGAAAGAAAAAGGAAGAATCAACAGACATTAAAAAGTGAAGCCAATGCATCTATCTATCTATCTGGAGTATCAGCAATCTTAATTTATAGGAAAGTAGAATGGATGACTCCTGTGTATATAAGCCCTCTCAACTTGAAAGGGTAACATTTCTATTTCTCTCTTCCAGGAACCTTAATTACTTGAACTTAAACACTCTCAAGTTGTTCTTGACTGTAGGAATCTGAGATACTTTTCACCCTCTGACACCCTTCATCAACAGGCACAGCATATTCATTCAAAAGAATAGCAATAAAAACAACCCTCATCACCAATTTTTTTTGTTTAAATACTTTAGGGCACCTTTGCTGGACAAGTTGCATAGGAAGAAATTATTCTAAAAATAATTATGTAAACTTGAAGAAGTTGTTGTGCCTTAGCAGCACACACAAGGTAGTCTGTATTTCAAAGGCTGCAGATAGCCCAGCAATATCTACCATACTAGTATCTTCTATCAGTATATTGCATTTATTTCCTAGATGTTGGCAGACCAAGAGGTTAACAGTATCATAGGCTGAGTTTTTGTATCACTTCTCACCACCGTTTCAGTTACTTTTGATGATGTTTCATTACTTAGTCCTAGGCAAATATCAGAGAAGGAGAAATGTGCTGAAGGGATACAGGCCATTCCCTCAATTAATATGCCACAATAAATATAAATAATTAATAGCAATTAAGTAATTTTTAATTAAAAAACAATCTTTATAAGGAAGTTCAGTTTGCCTGGAACATAACGAAACAACCTAAATTGTAATAAAAATATTGCAAATTCTAAACACTCTCTTAAAATTTGATCAAGTAAAACAAATTGACATTTTATTCTCAAAAGCCTTTGAATAAGGTACTTCATAAGAGTCAGTTAGGAAACTTGATAACCACAGGGCTAGAAATACAGTATGGCCATAGATTAAACACTGCTTTCAAAATGGGAAGGCAAGAGTAGGAAGAAATGTTGAGCTCTTAGTGGAATGAGGGTATTCATTAGTGGTACTTCAGAACTAAAACCAGCATTGTTCAATACAACTATGAGAGGAGAATGTGAATGCTGAGACAATTTCTTGCCCATCTCTATTATCATCTTTTTTACATGGCATAACTTAGCTTTTTTTTTTATTCTGGAAGCCCTGTTTCTTCTCTTTTCTCCTCTACTGAGCTCTTCTTTGGTGGGCAGGTGTTACCAGTTACCATCAGTTGTAAACTACAACTGGGTTTATCCAGTAAAAAAAAAAAAAAGTCTTAGGTCTGGGGAGGAAAAATTCACAGAACAGATCTTCCCTCCTAGACTGACCTTGTAAGCTACTGTGAAAGGGCATTAAGGTTTTAGTAACTAGCCAGATGGATAATTTCCTCAACTATGTTAAGGCTTCTGTGTTTCAGCCAATAGGGAATATTAGAACACCATGTTTGGAAACAGTAATAGAAAAGTCAATTCTGTATTCTGGGTGAGTGTGAAGAGAACTCAGTAATTCCTCTTATTAGCACATGTAGAATCATAGAATCATAGAATCATAGAATGTATCTTAACAATACATCTTTACACACTGGTATGATACCATGAGGTCTTCCAGGAAAGTAAGGAGAAGGGCTTCTAATGGATAAAACTCATCAGTTTCTCTGCATTGTCATATATAACAAAAGCTGTTTCGAGAAGCGATGATTTATGCTACCAAAGGACTCTAGGAAAAAAAAAAAAAACTTATGCAATTTTGGACATTCCAAAATTCAGATACATCAATTAATAGAAAGTATTTACAATTCTTATAATTGAATTTTCTCCTGTTGAACCTAGTCATGATTTCCAACAGTTTCCTCTCAACAGGATTTCATAGGGAGTGTAGTTGGTTTTAAGTTGCTTATGTAAGTGCAAGGAATTTAATTAATTGTTTCACTCATTACAGAGCTTGATGGAAAGGCTCTGTATCTGAGTGCTAACCTGGCATTCTTAAACTGGGCTGTGCACCCAATAAAGAACTTCACTTGCAAATGGACAGTGTATCTTCCTTTCTGCATGCTGTGCCACACACTCCAAATTCGTTTTCACCGCCAGACTGACATGGCTTTCTTTTACTTGTATGATTTTCTATAAAATTGTTTTATTGTGCTAGCCGGAAGTGTCCATCAGATTATCTTTGTGTCTGCTTTTGTGTGAAAAACAGGGTGTTCTGAGGTGAATATGGTATCGCCATCAGTTGCTGGAGATGAGGTTTGCATTCAGCTGTGAACAATGAGGGACTTAGAGAGGACTGTATATGTGATGGATGTTTAACAATTAAGAATCTTAAGTTGAACGTGGAGGAGCTGGGAAGAGAAGCAGAGGTCCTCAAGAGGATAAATGAGTGTAAGAGATTTGTCAATGAAACATGGTTAGTTTTAAATGCAGAAAATGAGAAGCAGCAAGGAGGTCAATGGGAGAGAGCTCGGAACAACCTATAAAGAGGAAGAAGAGGAAGAGGAAAAAGAGATAAGTGAGATATGCAAAGAGACAGGGTTAAAGTGAACAACAAGCAAAAGGAAATGTGCAGCATGAACCAGACTCTGCAGAGCTTGTGGTAAACCTTGTCTGGCAAGGCACATCAAATTGCAGAGTGGTGAGTGGACAACAGTGATGGCAGTGAGGAAGAACTAGCCCAGAAAATGGAGAGACACTTTTTTTTTTTTTTTGCATGAACTTTTTCTTATTCTGACAGTTATAGTTAACTGTGACAGAACAGACGCAAATATGTAGAAAATGCTGTAAGAGAGTATCATCTCTGATGGTAGGCATCAGTGGCATAAAAGAGGAAAGATTCTTGGTTTGCATGATAACTCTGAGACATCATTTATAACAGCAAGTATAGGGTGACAAACCAATCATGATTTTGGGGGGAATAAGAAATTTTGTCAATGTAGCTAGGTTGAGTGTGTGCAACCTGTGTGTAACAGACAATTTGCAGCTAATAAATAGATTGCTTATTACAGGAAAATAGAAGATGAGACTACATATAGGAAAGCAGTGACTATTTGAGAGTGTGATTAGTACAGAAATAGTAACAACATCATACTACTGTAAAGATGTCAGTTTCCTGAAAATAGGTTTGTTTTAGTTCCTCTTTCCTATTTTTAAGTGAACAATTCATTTGGGAAATGCTGAGGGCTACACAGGGAGTTGTTTTCCCAAGTTTTTCGCTCTTCTCTGGTGAATTCTTCCATTACATAGCCTTTTATCTCTCTGGGAGGATCACCACAGCACCTTCTTCACAGGACTATATAAAGGACCCTACAGACCCTGGCCCGGACTCTGCTACAGGGCAGAGCACTTGTCCCTCTGACTTGAGCAGTTTCTGTACAGATGCATTGAGACAAGATATGGTTTATTTAGTGGCAAAGACCCTCAATGGTTTTATATGACAAATACCTTTCTGCATTCCTGGAGATAAGCTGATTTACTGTAGCATAAAATCTGGTCTGTTAGATAGTAGGAATACAAGAACACAACCCTGAAGCTAATAAAAAAAAAGCATCCCACATTTGAGAGGGGCACAAGACATCAATGCCAATACGATTGTTTTTTCAGGCAATTGTCTAAAAAAAATATCTCAATGAGCCACTTTAACCATTAGGGCAACGGCAATATACACAGTGCTACACTGTTAGCTGGCCAATGGCTTACTATTTGTACTGAAACATTTTCCAGGCACATGAGGAGAACATTTAAAGATGAGTTTTCTTTATCACCCATAAATATGAAAACAATAAAGAGCTTATGAATGCATAAAATATTTGAGTGCAGTCCTCTAAGGCCATCCAGCCTCTTCAGTGTTCTAAAGAAATGTGGGTCAATGAAGGACTTTGAAAAGTTAGTATTTTATTTTATGTTTATTAGCAGAGGTGTTTTTAAAAACTTTAAACAATTTTAACTTAGGGGAAGAAAAGTGTGAATGAGTGTTTAAAAATGTTCCTCCTACTTTGGGACAACAGTGTAGCATGTGTGGTTAGTTAACGTGAGATTCTTACATTCAACAAATAAGAAATATGTTAGTGTGCTACTGTGCTGTCCAAAGATACAGCCTTTGTCACAAGTGACATGTACTCAGCACAGTAAAATAAGGATGGCTGCGAGCAAGTCTAAGCCTCACAGATAAAGAGAGGGGGAAAAATGTGCTTACTGGAAAAGGTATTGCTCTTTCTTACCAGGACAGAGGAGCTTGAGTCAGTGCAGTGACTAAAGCCAGGTCTGAGCACAACTACTTATCTGTATACCTAAGGTGAAATGCACTGGACAACCAGGATGCAGTACAGACAGTGCCAAGCTCTGGAAGTGTTCTCTTTCTGTGGTTTTGTAATTTGGGCATTTTTTTAAATTTTTCTTCATTTTTCTTTCCCCCCTCTAGAATTACATTTGGAAGTCTGTGACCCTTAGAAGGGCTGGGAAGGGCATATGAGCCCTACTGTAATGTGCAATGGGGTCATAACTTTTTTGTTCTCTAATTTGGCCCTTCCTTTTCCTTGCTATATCATCTTTATAGCAGCAAACTGTTTCTCCCCCTTCATTTTATCTACTATACATAGGAAATAATTTTTAATAATTTTTCATTCCATTATGCAGCTGAAATTAAAAATATAGCAAATTGAATTGGAATTTGAATAGTGATGCTAGAGGAATTTCCATCTAAATCAAGAGAATCAGAATTATTCTTATTTAAGAATAAGTTTTACTTTTCAGACCCTTACCTTGAGTAATTTATACAGTGCTGGCCACTATATCTTTGTAAAGCTTTAATTGCTCTTCAGGGGAGCAATGTAGAGCAATTATACAAATGATACCAGATATCAATGATTTAAGTTATGAGGAAAGATTGAGAAAGTTGAGTATATTCTCAGTGGAAAAGAAGAGACTTCGTGTAACCGCATCGAAGCTTTAAAAATTATGAAGAGGACTGATAAAATTGATCCAAGCAAGCTCTTTACACTTGCAAGACCACAGAAGCTAGAAGACATGATCTTAAAATTAGAAAGTTGGGAACAAGAAAAGAAATGCTAAGGCAAAAGTTTTTTACACAGAAGGATTATGAGTGTATGGAATAAATTACTATAAAGGGCCCCTGAAGCAAGAAGCATCATTGAATTCAAGAGGGAATGAGATTAATTTCTAAACAAAAGGAGTAGATAGAGGGGTGGCAGAGAAAATAGGCAAATGGAAATGAGGGAGACAATAAGGAACAACCAAGAAGAGCATGAGACCCTTTTCCTCTTATTTCTTTGATTCTTCTTGCTGGTACTGCACTTTGGATATCAATTTACTATTACCTAAAATAATGCAGCAGCCTCATAGCAAAGGTCAGTCAGTGTTTTTTCAGAGATTATTTACAACAGTTTTAATAGCAAGTTTATGTAATTAAGGGGTTCCTGAATTTTGACCCACAGTCGTCTTTGATCAAATCTTGAAAATGAACCAGTTACTGAGCTTAGACTAGTTAGGCATACTGGACAATTATATATTAAGGAGAACTCTTCCAAGGAGATATGGTGGTACCAAAGTGATCAGAAGTTCTTTTTCCTCACACAACTCCAGCTACTGCAGGCAAGTGCAAGTTTTTAGAATTCCCAGCACCCTACTCCTGGGATATCCATCTGCTTAGGAGCTGGAGTTTTCAGATCTGATTTTTACTAATAGACACAGAGGATGTTGTTACATGAACATTTTCTCTAGTGAGAAAGCCAATTTATGAAGCTCCAGCTTCCAACCACAGCTACTCATTCCAGTCCCCACACCATAATTTAAGATATTCCCAAGAAGAAGCACCAGAAATTTGAGATTATTTTGCAGATTCTGACTATATATTTTGTTTTAATTGTCCTGTAACTGTGAAAAAAAATAAGGAATAGCAAAGGCTCTGAAGCTGTGCATACTCAAGAAGACAAGATTCCATTGATTTACTTTCAGATAGGTTTATTCAGAACAACAGCTTTAATTACACAGGAATAAATGGCTGAAAAGTTCATGTTCACCTGAGAAAGCTTCTTGGGTTTCATTGTTGACTATGTCCATTTTTAAAAACCTAATTAGATCTCAACAACATTAAATATCGAAAATCTAATTATTGCTCAGTTGCTCCATTCTTTTGTAGCCTTCCCCACCTGTTGTAGTTTTTTATATATCAGGCACATGTTATAACGTAAAAACCCAGCATACGGACAGTAATACATTGAAATCCTAGTCCTTGCCTATTTAATTGCCTTATAGTTTTAACAAAATGCACAAAAAGTAACAAAAATGGTATATAAGGTAAATAGTAATAATGTCCTCTGTTTTGTTTTCTTGGGAAGTGGGGGATGTTTGAAAGGATTATGCAGGTTCTTTCAACTTAAAATTTGATTTTTTTTTTTCTTTAAGAAAATGTACTATTTTTTTTCCTCCGCATTTTAAACATTAATTTCCAAGGTATCAACGGCTAATTATTCAGCAGTTACTTTAATGTTTCAGATAGGGAATAAGTAGCCTTGGGGAGAACAGATCATGCTTTTAAAGTAAGTCTGGCTACAGTAAAGGATTATTACTAGAAGACATACACTGCATATAGTCACTGCTATTTCTTTCTCTGTTCAAAGATGGAAGCAGAGTGGTAAAATTTAATCTCATTTAAAAAAAAAAAAAATCTAGATGTTTCCTAATAGCCCTATGTCTGTAGTTAGGGCTCTGAAAGATGAGCTCCAGAGTACAGAAGGATTTACTGCCATCAGCTGACAGCCCCACCTCTTGCTGGGCACAGTGGAAAGCTAAATTCATATGCCCTTTCCTAACCATTGCACGCTTCAGAGTCTTTCTGTGACCTCACCTTTGGTCTTCGGTGAAACCCTGGTCTATGAGCTGGTCAGCTGGAAGTAGCATAGTTTATCCTGCTCAGGGAAGGCCCTCAAATTTCAGTCACACCCCCAATGCCGGAGCTCCTCAGCCTTGTCTGCTGCAAGTTCTCCAGGGCCAAGAGTACTAGAATGGATTACAAGTAAAGAAGGAAATTGCAATGAAATCTTAAAGGAAAATTATACTTTCATGTGTTTATATCTTTGGTGACATCTTTCGGGAACTCCCTCCCACAACAGTAAGCTGGCCAGGTGTTCCTCAGCCTAACATGTGCCAGTGGCAAAACTGTTAAACAAAAAGTAACACACACTTGAACTCCGTCCAACAACAATCCTATCTGACCTATAAGAAAAGGTATGTCAAGTGACAGAGAGACCAATCCACACTAGGAACTGGAATAATTTTTCACAGCCCTTTTAATAGACAGCTCACGTCCTATCCTCTCCATGGCTCAGTCAGAAGTAGAAAACAGCACAGACCAGGGCTCAGCCACAGGTCCTTGGGTCAAGTGGTGGTCCCTGACTTCACATTCACTACATAGCTTCTGGATCTCCTCTGGGGTCACTAGATGTCATAGCCATAAGACATGATGATTGTTTGGGGAGTGTCTTCCTCAGTTCAAAGTTCATGAAATAATGTAAGTGTTCCTCTGCAACCTGGCTGACTGGTGGGTTTTTAGCCCAAAACTGATGATATGTCTGCATATCTTAATGAGTGGAATTAGAATATGTGGGAGTTTGGAGAGCAGAAAGACTGTTGGGATTGTGTTGGAGGACTATGCCATGGAAAAGAAGCTAGACATATTGTAAACTTGTTTGTACTCTCTATTGTGAGCGGTGTCTGACCTGTGCTCTTCCCCAGCTAGTGTCTGGAGATGTCTGGGAAACTGCGAGGTGGCAAAGGCCAAAAGTGTACATGAGACTCTGCTAACAGTCAATGCCATGAGTGACGCCAGGTCACAACTTAAGCCTGTGACCTGTACCTAATATAGCAGTTACTACCACAAAATCAAGCTTACTTAACCCGTTTCCTGGAACATTTCTATATATTCCACTTTGATATATGGTTTCCAGCTTACCCTACCATGCAGTATAAGGTCACCACAAACTTGCTTGAGGTATTTTGGTTAAATATCTGAAAAGGAAGGAAGCATTTTAAGTTTTACTAATCAAACCTTTTGAAGGTTCAAACTGTTAAAAATGTATATATACCTGTTTTATAGTAAATGTGTTCCTTATATTTCGCTTACTTATATCGACATGGCCTCTGAGTTTGGGATGGCAGTTCCAACCCAGGTAAAATCTCTATTCAGTGCTCTGATTTGTCCAAATTTGGCCAGGAACTTTTAAGTCAGAGCTGAAGGCTGCTTTTTGCTCCTGCTAGACTTCATGACATCCTGATATATAAAGGGTGACAGCTCTTCGGATTGGTGAAGACTCTCTTCATTGGAACAGATTTTACAGAGGAATACAGGAGGGTAGCAGGACTTCTGTAACCCTCCTGTGATCCCTAGGCAACAGGAGCAGCCTCCAAGGAGTCACCAAAGTAAGCACGGGTAAGAGCAGCAGCAAGGGTCTTACAATTGACATCAGGAAACAGGCTAAGACTGTTCCTCTGGTTGCTCCTCAGCCCAACTTGCCCACTGTTGGGTAAATTCAGAGATCTAGCTCTAAAATTTGAATAGAAATATATTATTTTTTTTTAGATTTTCCTTTCCTATGTTTTCACATCCATTTCCTCTTCCCCTATAACCACTTTTTATATTCTAGATCTGTCCACATCACCAGAATTTAACCAGTGGAGTACTGCTCTAGCCTAAGAGTCGACATATTGATACGTTAGTCTGTTTCTCTTTAATTACCTGAGAAACAGGAAAATAATGATACTATAAATATAGAAGACATTGAATTTTTAGGAGTACTGCTTCTCCAACCTATTGTTAAGCAGCACATACAAGTGTTTTGTGTATGCTGAGATTAATTTTCAATACGCAGTTTCCCTTGGGATATTTATATTCCTCCAATCAGCATAGAACTGTCCATCAAAAGTAACTTTATAAATATATATATATATACCCACACACCACACACACACACCCCCCTACAATCACTGCCACAAACTTTTTGGGGTTGCTTGTTTAAAGAGTTGTAAATCTGAGTACCATTTTCTGTACACAATGACCTGTTCAGGTAGGTGGGTGTTCACTTCAACAGACAATTGGAACAGAAGCGCTTGTTAGTTTTTTCTTTTTTTTTTTTTTCTCCCTTTCACTTTTGCAAACAGTTAAGTTAAAAATTCCCTTTTCTGAGAGGTAGAAATTATTAATGCAAAGGGGTAAAAATCGTTTCATAAGAGATACTTTGGAGTCCAGTCTATTTTGGTTTTCTTACTCAAACCATTTACTTCTAATTAGATAAGAGAAGTAAAAAAAAAAAAAAAAAATTCCAAAGGGGAAAATACATTTTTTTTTCCACAAATTGCTTCCATCATTTCTGAACTCTGCTAAGCATTTTTAATAGATATGTGCCCTTAGCTCATCTTTTGCATGCTAACAATTTAATCTGAATACCAATATAGACACAAAATAAACGATTGTTTCCTGCCAGAGGTATCTGCAGAAGAAATCTTGGAGTAAAACATTGTCTTTGCAGCTCATTGTGTCTCTAATTAGACTGGAAGGAGGCAGAAGCTTGCTGGTGTCAGTCTGTGTTTAGCATGCCCTGGAGCTTCAAGCTCCTGTGGGTATCAAAGTGCACTAATTAAATGAGGGGTCCACAATACTGCACTAAACATCAGAGTGAGAGAAAGAGTCCAGTGTCCTCAGTGCCTTTGAGAATCCATGGCCCACGCTAATTACCCATTGTTGAATTGACTTCCCATTCTACAAGGAATGAATGGTGCCTTTTTCCCCCCCTTCCCCCGGCCTCCTCCCCCCCTTAGATTTTACCATCTTTGCTTTGGCCGCCTAATTAATCTTATGGAAATCTCCCGAAGCCAGATTCCAGCAAGGTTGCCCCGATGTTTATAATTTGATTTGTGATGATAAAAGTGAAGACACTCGGTGATGGAACAGTGTCATTTTCAACACTCCTGAGAATCGAAGAGGCTATCAATCTTTCCCACGTGCATGGCAAACTGATATCCTAGAAAATTAACTTCAATTAATAACAGAAATCCCCAGGCACTCAGGGAAGTAGAGATGCTTTGAAAGAGAACCTTCAAAGATGTCTCTGGATTGTCTTTTATATGCAGACTCTTCTTTTTATATAGAAGAGATTCTCAATAAGGGAATGTGTGGTGATGGGGGGAGTTCCCCCTTCTCCCCTTTTAATCTGAGCAAGATGAGGTAACATTTTACATTTAGTTTAGGAAGAAGTTAACCAAAGGTCTGTGGGTTAAATTTGTTTTTATTTCCTCTCCATAGATAGTACTACTTAAAGGATTATTCCATGTGTTTCACTGAGGAAAAGAAATTTAAAATAAAAATATGCTTTACTGTTACACTCCCCTTCCCAAAATGCTGGAAAATTAAGGGTTGGGCTGCTTGTCATTGCCAGCTTTCTTTGCCTTGACAAGATTTGAGATCTAAAGCTGAATGTTCTATCAGAAAAAAAAAAAAAGACTTGTTAAGATTTTACATGTTCTAATAACTGCAATGACACAGGTGCTAAAGACTCCTCTAAAGGCAAGTCTTGTTCCTGTGAAATCTTGCAACACATTAATTTTAGTCTACAAAAAATCTGCCATGTTTACTTTTGTGAGTGGCATTTCTGTGTTGCTGCTGTATGAGGTAGTTAGTTAGACAACAGAACGTCAGTTTATTACTAGCGAAATAGAAACAGATGTAGCATTTCACCACTTGTGATATCAAGAAATTCCTTGCTGAAAAAATGAACTAAATTTAAAAGATTACCCAGTAATAATTCATGGTTTGGCTTGGGTTGGGGTCTTTTTTACATAATATAGCATAGACAACAAATTCAAAATTATGATTAACAACTGATTTGAGATGATGTATAAACAAAACTTACTACAGAGTATCTTACTTAATATTAGGCTTCAAAGTAATTTTTAAGGTAGCTTGAAACAAGCCTAAGTTATAGTCTTAGCTTAGCAGCAAGAATGGGTTAAGTTTATTGCATTTCAGGTTCCTGTTATAATCGCTGTCACGTGAATGAATTCATGTTGTGCCATTTCTTGCTCTCATTACAACCTTTGTTACGAGAATGAGGTATTAGGATTTTAATGCCTCATATATTCTGTGAATTATGTTAGTGTGCTGTACTACTTTGACCTTTTAAGTATTCTGTAATTTGATTGGCTGGTAATTCTAGTCCTTTTCTTGTTGACAGCCTCAATAACCTTTCAGACAAAGGTGGAATGGCAATCCAATCAAAATACAGAATATTTAAGAGTTCAAAATATGTAGTAGAAAGGATGCTAATATTTCATTGGGGGAAAACAAAATTTTAATTTTTCTAGTACTTAAAAATTGGAACATAAATAGAAAACAGAAGAAATAATGCATTCCAAAGATAAAGCTTAGGATAAGAAATCAAAATGACTGCACTTTTTTTTAAACTCACTTGTGATAACTTGTGATATTCTCTTGGCTAAGTCTACCTGATAGATACACAATTATATTTTTTTTTTGCCATCTCTTAAAACATTGACATATCATATGAAAATTTATTAAATGAACATCTGATTTAATGTCTTGAGTATCTAGAACTATTTTTAAACAATTCTATCAAATTGTAAATACAATAAATAAGTATACACTAAAAGAAAGCACCTGAACACCTTTGTGAGTACTATCTCACTAGTAACACTTATTACTGTTACTAGTAACAGTAATCCATATATCATACGCTGGGTCTACAAAGTATCATGAAAACATAAAAATGTAGATATCTATACTTATTTGCTACTATCGTCTGCATGCTCACATTTAATGATTGGAGAAGGATGTCTATTTGTCAGAAACTGACATTTGGGTTGTTTTTTTGTTTTTTTTTTTGTATAATACATTTTGTCTAAAAATAACCCTCAGTGACAAACAATACTAATTAGAATGAATGCACATTTACTGCATTTTCCATTGTACGGAAAAGAGAAAGTAAACTGATTTTATAGAACCTAGTAAACTTTAAACTGATTTGATCCTTTTCTCCAAGTGAATTTTTCCTCTGAAATCTCTATGGTATTTTTTTTTTAGTTTTCTGTAGTCACATTTTCCCTTTTTTTCCCCTTTTTTTTTCCACTTTCCTATCTTTCATAGAATTCTGTATGGAGAACCCACACAAAGAATAAAAAAACTTCAGGAAGGTTTCTGATTTAATATCCTTTGAAATCTCTGGAAAATCCCCCTTAAGGATTCTTTGCCAAACCAAATTTGATATAATTTGAGGCTAAATTTCTGTAAGTGTACCTATAGGTAGTTACAGTTTACCTTTTGTTGGTTTGTTATTTCAAGTACAGGTTTTCTTTGATTAGAGGCTGTAGCTGGTCTATAGTTTTGTCTATGGACTCTATATGAGGCTTGAAGTGGCATACAAACTCAAGGCCCCTTCAGGGAATTCTTTCTTCTTCAATTAAGAAAATGAAAGAATGGATTCTCCCTTTGTCATGAAGCCACTTACTAGGTATATTTACAGGAAGAAGGATCCTTTCAAGATTCCTACTTGAATGAGGTATGACTTTCCAGCCAGTTAAATTTTCAGACTCCGCTACTTGGCAAAGAACCTAGGTCAGATCCACAGATCATAGGTTACAAATTTTAGGAATCTTGAACGAGACACTATTGATTCCTACCATGTACTTGTATCAACAGAAAGACTGCAGATGTATACCACTTTTAGCATAATACTTAATACTATGCATCAGATTTCACATAGCGTAATATGAAGCTAATCAGCATACAAAATAAGACACATATACAAGCTCTTTGATAAATTTTCATTCTCAATTTTGTGGAGTTGTTGGGAAGCCTATGTATCATAAGCAGAAATGTCAGTAATAGAAAGTAGGTTTCAGTAATGTACCATATTCTCAGTCTCTAAATGCTGATGGCTTCTAACAGCCTCTGGAATTTAAAAAGCCTGGTCAATATTTTTATGACTTGCTGATGTGCCTAATAGGTAGCAGAGGAATTATGTTATCTCTGTTTCCACATGGTGCAAACACCAGGCCCAAGATATACCTAGGTCTAGAATGAGCCTGGAAACCATCTGTAAATGACCAAGTGAAAAGTGGTTTGTGCTTTTCAGTTGAAGCAGCAGTTACATGATTGTAATAGTTTCCTGTATAAGTCTATATATCTTTCCCACTGATGTAGGTGTGTCTTTGGTAAGACTTATCACAGTTGCAACCATGCAGGTGTCTACTGCTGTTTGAAATGCCCTGTATTATCCGAAACTTTGAAGGCTGGTAAAAGTCACAGTAGAGCTGTTCTTCTCTAGATCGCTAGATCAACAGTTGCTCATAAGAAACTGCTTAACTCCACATTGCTTATAAAAATGTGAGACACCTTCTGTTTAGTCAATTGAATTTTAACCCCAGAGTGGGATTCAGTGGGATTCATCTTCTGGATGAATGTACTGAAATTGTGGTTTTCACAGAAAGTTGATCCTACATGAGCTTGGTAGAAGTCTGCTATTGCAGTCAATGGATTCAAGAGAATGGTTCAGCTCCCCAAATGCAGGTTGCAGGGTGGGTGAAGTGTCTAATAGCCTTCACTGATTGTTTTGGCTAAGAACTCAACTCAGGCGCCAAAACATAAGTATCATCAACTCTTTAAGATACTTAATTTGCAACTGATTTGATAGTAGTTTTGTATTTGCACCTAGGATCAGGTTTGTGAGAACAGATGGATTAACAGAGAGGAGTTTCCACCGGGTTTTCTTATCATCACGGCTTTCCGTAGTTACTGCGCTTTGACTTTCTTTCACCGAAGAATTAGGTTGTTGCTTATCTGTATACAAATCATCACACAGGGACATTTTATTCTAATCTGTATATGTTCACATTATTACACAATTTATTACAGAAGTTTTAAAGAGAATCCTAAGAAGATGGATGTTAAATGTCTTCCATCACAAACAGACATGATTTTACGAAGATACCAACATCTTCAGTTACTATGTTTTTTAGTACTGATGGAAGTAGTTCTTTCCTCTCAAACCTGAATTTTCATGTCCAAATGCAGTGATTTCACCATTTTGCCAGCAGTAGGTCACCTCCACTGGAATTAAGGCTGTTTAACACACTGAAAATTAAATAAAAAGGAAGAATGTGTTGTAGTAAAAGGCTTTATATTCCAGTAAGATAATCACTGTACTTCATGTGCTCCTTCTTAAAGTGCTTGTTCCTGTCCTTTGGAGGTGACCTTCAAGTAGCCTAGCAATAATATTTTAAACTTCATGCTTTGCTCACTTAGTAACATATTCGATTTACCTGTTTTTCTGTTCTGGTAAGTGATAATGCGAATCAATTCCATGGATAGTTGAGGGAGGCTGGTGAGCAAGCCTGGATCAATCTTTCTTCTAAAAGTCATGACTGTTGAAAGAAGGACTTAGAGTCAAGTCAAGCAGTTTAGAAGTCTGTGAAGGCAAGGACCTCAGAATAGAAAAAGTGGCTAACAAGGCCAAATGATTCAAATCTATTTCCTCTAACAGAACGATTGGCTTCATTCCTTTCTCATTTCAATCATTTAAATCAGGAACCACTCCACTAGAGTAATTAAAGTTATACTAATAAAAAAAAAAAATCAAAATCAGATTTGACCTTTTAATAGGCTTCAAACTGAGCCCGAAATTAGGTAATTTATTGGTCCAGGGAAATGATCACCTGTCTTTGCACTGACTCATCTGAAGGATAAGTAATACCTCATTACAGTCCCCATGAGGAAAGAAAACAAAAACAAACACATTCTACATTTAATAGGCATTGAGACCCCAGTTCTGCTCTCAGTTTTAGATAGTAATATAGACCCCAGAGGAGTGCCTTTACATTCAAATAGTTCAAATGAAAGATGAAGTTCCTAGATATACAAACAAGTTTCCAAAGGGTAACAAATTCCTGCTTATCCACTAACCTATGGTAATTCCGAAAGTTCATGTCGCTAGCTCATTCATGCATCATTACTCCCTTCAACTCACTTTCTGAAGGTCTGATTTGCATCATTCACAACTGTGCAGAGGAACACAAGCAGGATCCAAAATGTGAAGAGTCAGGAAGAGCTTCCATGCTTTCTCAAGGTGCTTTCCTTAATGTACAGAAAGCACTTTTGTGCTTAAAAGAGAAGATGCACAGCAGCTCAGTACATAACACATGCTTCCCTGTCTTTCAGCAGTGAGCGGCAAACCTGGGAACACTTGCCCCAGCTTCTTCCACTGCTCTTCTCTGAAGAAGACTATCCCTACACACAGGAACTGCTCTGATGGGAATAGTTATGTTTCAATATGTCATGGAAATATGGACAACTCAGAACCACTCAGTGAGATTTCTCAGTTGTCCCTGCATTGACATGCAGGAGGAAAGCGGCTCATCAAAAGTTAACAGCTGAAACTAGTAAAGGTGGTTAAATTTCTCTTCCATCTACCCACTCATAGCAGCACAGAAGTGCCACAATGTCAGAAGTCACACACTATTTTAAAAATAATGGAGTACATGAGTCATGACAGCTGTGACAGACATTTTCACTTGCACTGATGAAGAATTAAAAGACTGAAAATGTGGGGTTTTGAGTGTTTAATTCATATCCTTTTTTTTTTTTCCCAGTGCTTTTCAGACTATTTAATACTCTAGAAAAAGCATTGCTCAGAGAGCATTCAAACTGGAGTACACAGCACCCACGGATGCCTCACAAATAACTGCATTCTTGACAGGACCCATAAAGAAATTCTCAGAAGTAATGCCTGTGGGAGGAGAAATAAACAGAATTTTGTCAAAGAAACAATCAATCATTTCAGTTAGAAGTTCTGATGCCAATCCTTGAAGTATCACTTTCAAGGAGAATATTCCAAAATCAAAGATCACAGCAGCTATGAGTTCAAGTGCTTCGCATGGTCTCCAGGCATATTCATTCCTGCTCTCATCTCAGTGTCTATGACCCTCAAGCTCCAGTGCATGCAGACAAATAAAATTGTTTTCAGAATCAGATAATTTAGTGACCTCATTTTGATCATTACTTTCATAGACTCCTGTATTTGAAACAGCTTGACATTTTTTATTGCTGACCCGATTTCTACTTCTCCATTGCAGGCCCAAATGAATCACATTGAAGGGGAGTTTTCATTTTTTCGTCTGTCAGGAAAATATCTCATCTGATTGCAGCTGTAAATCAGATCAGATCTGGCCAAACTAAATCAGAAAATGGCAAGACCATTTTCCCTGTTAGAATTAAAAAAAAAAAAAGAAAGAAAGAAAAAAATCAAATTAACAAATTTATACTATAAGGCCATTGCTGAGATTTGTTAGACAGTATACAGAGACTACAGAGAGATCATGTGGGCCATCTGTGTATTGCACCTTGCATTCAGAACACCAAGATAATAAGGTTAGAACAGTATGCTTTATGCTGGTTGAGGCTGGACTTTAGAAAGAGATAAACTAGTGCTTTTATCTTCAAGGAATCCTTGATAAGACTTTTATTTCATAAGCAAACAAAGCAGTTAAAAAGTCTTAGAAGAATAGTAGCCATACAGGCTGGCAGGAAGAACAATGATACCTATTTTATCCTTCTCTTTATATAGAGTACTAAAAAGTTCGTCTTTTGTGGAAAATCTGAGGTTTTAATTGGGATAGAATAAAACACTTAACAAGAGACAATGACTTTGCCTCAAGATGTTCTGCAGACCCAAAAAGGGCAAATAAGAATTTTCTTCTATCAGAACCAGTTTCATTGCAACAACTATGCTTTGGATTTTTTTTTTCTGTTGTGTCACATTGTAATTTCAACCAGCTTGTTGTACTATCTCACAGTAGGTCCTTGTGACACAGCAACTTTTCAAGTATTATCCTCCTGGTGAATATCTCTGTTTCAAATTATCTTCATCTCATAATATGTTATTTTGCATTTTTCTACTTTGATTCTCACCTATGTGAACTTATTTTCACTGCATATTACCAACCTCCACAACTCTCATATTATTTTTCCATCCTTACAGTTACTTGCAATATCTTTTAATTTTGTATAATTTCCAAACATGAACTGTTGGTTGGTCGAATGACTCCATACGTATGCTAATAGGATTGAAAAGCAGAATGAAACTTCCTGAGTCCTAGATCTGACATATAGGAGGTGACAGGTCCAGAATGAGGAAAGAAAATTCAGAATAAGGAGCATTTTGACTTAAGCAATGAATGTAGAGCATTACTACCTCTTTGGCACATTTTGGTGAAACATAGACATTTCACTGCCTAAGCACCAACCTGCAAAGACTTTTACCTCCAACCTAGCCAAGCTGAAAGAGCCATGAGTCTTCCAAAGACAAGTGGTCATCTTCAGATAGCTGGTTGTGCACAGACGGAGCCATCAGCTCTCATCCAGGTCCTAAATAAAGCACCCCACAACTGAAGAAAGAGCTAAACAAGTTACTGGTTTTGAGCTTAGTTATGTTAATAGTACATTATCACACTAGTAATTGTCAGCATATGCTTTTCAGAAAAAAAGGTTATTACAAATGGCTTTATAAAGAATTGAAAAGAGAAAAAAGGATGTTTCATTCTGAGACTGTAAATTAATTCCAAAATATTCAGCCAAAAATCAGTCTTTATACACTTTGGTTGTTTTATTTAACATACTGTGATAATAAATATCTTTAGCTCAACTTGATACAAATATGTCTTTCACTTTGGAAATAAAACATAACAAAGCAAATGAAAACTATCCCACAGAAACATAGTAGTGTTTGAACATCAATTTGACAGGTACTATAATTTCCCTGTTAAGGGGTTCTGAATATCATGCAGGAGTATACAGCTGGAATGCTACAAGAATCTTCACAGAAGACACCTGAAAAAGAAAGTTTTAGTGCAAGTCAGAGAAGACACTGGAAGATGGACTCAGGCTGATGAATTTCACTATTGCTGCAAAACCATGACCTTGACTTATTTCCGTTTAACACACGTCTATTATCACTAAACCAGTAACAAGTAGAACTGAAATCAGTATGAGACAGGAGAGTTATCTCTCTAACAGATTTACTCTAAGCAGTGCTATGTCATCCATACGCATTTGTATGCGAGTGACAAGAATCGAAGCATGTTCAGTTCTAATCTATGCCTTCCTCACTATTTTATGTCTAGGGAAAAAATGACAGAGGTGTGCACTACAGTCTTTCTAGGTCCCACTGTAATAGAAGCCATGAATGCAAAAGATGGCACACATTTTATTAATCTTCTTTCAACACCTTCTTTTATAATGTATTCAAAGCTTTACTTTTCCATATTTAAATAGGAAAAAATGGTTTGGACACCAAAGAAAGGCAGGCAGAAACCGTTTCATTCTTTACACAGAGATTTTTTCTTCTTGTTGTGCCTGAGAGTGTTACCAAGAGAGGAACTTGCAGAAAGACACAAGCATTTGCTTCTTCTGTAGTGTACTTCACTACTGAAGGAATATGCCTTTGACTTAATTAATCTTTATCCTCATGATACTCACCACTGATGGCTATTGAGATTTTTACAGTGTTATATATATATACAAGCATCTCATTTATTATTACCAGAAATTTGAACTTCATGTTAAACCTCATATCTGAACCTGCCATAAAATGGGGCAGAAAATAACTCCATAGGCTTTGCTGTTCTAACCCTGAAGAGCCAGGAAGAAAAGGACAAGGTCTCTCCATAAAGAGTCTCTTGCTGCAGAAGGCTGCACCCCATCCTTTAGGCAAGACAGTTCACTGTGAACACAACCAGTGAGGATCTTTGCATGCTGGCCCTCTCCATCCTCAGACGAAATTCAAAAATAAATGCCCATCCTGATAGCCACAGACTCCTCCTGGAATGTGGCAATAGTTATCAGAGAGATTCTGCTTTACCCTTCAGAAATAAAGCTCTCATGTTACAAACAGAGGCTTGCAAGCCCAGGAAACTGAGCTCTTAGCAGTTCATGAAAGATCTTATGAATTCATACACAATAATAATGGAAATAAAGATTTTATTTTTTTTTTAGAAAAAAAGTGCACATGCTTTTTCAATTCAGTTGTCCTTAATGAACTCATTATTTTACAGAAGTATGCATCCATAGCTGAATAATGCACACAAATGCGCCCACTCTAGTCTTATGAAACCTCATCTGGAGTACTGTGTCCAACTCTGGAGCCCCCAGCATAAGGACATGGACCTGTTGGAGCGAGTCCAGAGCAGGGCCACGAAGATGATCAGAGGGCTGGAGCATCTCTCCTATGAGGACAGGCTGAGAGAGTTGGGGCTGTTCAGCCTGGAGAAGAGAAGGCTCCAATGAGACCTTATAGCGGCCTTCCAGCACCTAAAGGGGGCCTACAGGAAAGATGGGGAGAAACTCTTTAGCAGGACCTATTGTGATAGGACGAGAGGTACTGGTTTTAAAATAGAAGGAGATAGATTCAGACTAGATATCAGGAAAAAATTTTTACACTGTAGTGGAACACTAGAACAGGTTGCCCAGAGAGGTGGTAGATGCCCCATCCCTAGAAACATTCAAGGGAAGATTGGCTGGGGCTCTGAGCAATTTGATCAATTTGGAGATGTACCTGCTGCTCCTTGTAGGTGGTTTGGACTAGATGACCTATTAAGGTCCATTCCAACGCAAACTATTCTATGATTCTATAATTCTAACATCTTTGTACTAGCAATTGTGTTTTACTCGTGTCATTCATAATTATACAGATTTTTGGACAGAAAATCCCAGAAAAGGATCTGCTGAATCTATTTGGTTTTTTTTACAGCAGTTCAGACACGGAGCAAAAGTAATGTAAAATGTTTTCTTTCTCTTTCCATCTGTCTTTCTCTCCTACCTTCCTTGTCTTCTTCCATCCCTCCCGCCCTCCCTTTCTCTCTCCTTTCTTTCTTTTCCTCCTTCTTCACTTCAAATGTACAGAAAGATCTGTGGCCCTGAGATGAAAGATGATAGGACTGAAGGGAGAATCTTGGCTCCACTTTAAAAAGGCACATTTACTCTGGTCTGGAGCGCTTTGGTCTAGCACCACTTAGATTTCTGAAAAACAATCGAGTTGGTGACTCTGAAATGTGGTTTAAAAAATATTCCGCTGCATTTTCAAGCATCAGGAAGAACCAGAACACAAAGCTGATCACATATCCTCTAGATATATGCAATATATATTTATACACTTCTTTTTTTCTACTGTACTTTTGTTTTAGGACATTAAAATTAGAGAACTTCCCTGGGACATTCAGGTGTTGGCACAGCTTCTGAGCATACTGCCACTCAGCCACAATGTCTTTCCCAGAAGAAACACTATGCTAAGCTTCTTGCAGATAGTTTCTAGATTCTTTGACTGGTCAGAGAGAGAAATTAGACTTTAGGGTCCTGTCAGATCAGCATTAAGTTTGCAAGACTTTTCCTAAAGTAATCATTTTCCTGGAATAAGGATAAGCCACTAAAGAGACATATTGCAATAGATTCATGGAGATTTTTGGGCCACAAATCATGAGACTTGTATCATATCACGTGCAGCTAATAACCCACTGTTTAGAAGCAGAACAGAATAAGACTAATTACCTTCTAATACTTAACAGTTGATATAAATACAATTTTATTACATCAAAGGTGAATTCATACAGCAGTTAAGTATACAAATGACTTCTAATAAAGTGGTAATTCTTCTGTACTGTATAAATGCAATCATATTAACCTCAAATCAGTGAAATGCTAATTCAGTTTTTAATGAGCTCCTTTCCAATTTCTGATTTTTTAAGCAACTTTCAACTAGGTTGGTTAAATCTAGTTAATAAGATGAAAAGAGTGGTTTTTAATTAATTCAGACAAAATATTCCACTGTATGTACGTGAAAATTTAAGGCAGTGTAAGGTAGATGAGAATTCAGGTTTTACTCTGTTTCCTCTCTTGATCTCTGAACTTTGAACAGAGCAACCTGAGGTGTGAAGGAGAGGTATCATATCCTCCTTTCTGAAACTTGTGTTTCTGAGGAAAGCTCTTCGTTTTCCTTTTGGACGTGATTATAGTATTATTGACCAGAACATGTTTTTCTTTCTGATCCATGAGAAACAAAATGATTGTAACCCTTAAGTCTGGTTATCCTGTAAAATCTAAATGGGTCATTATGAGCTTCTGCGTTGACTCTGACATTGTACAAAAGGACAGGAAATTATTTTTTAGGTCCCTTTAAGACCTGTGTCCTAATTCAGAGATACTCTGAATAAAATCGATTTCCCTAAAGCTTAGGAAAAATAACTTATACTCTACTCACCTCCACCCGTTTGCTGTCTGTGAGCCTGACTGAAAGCTGGCCAGAATCAGTGAAAATCCTGAAGCTGATTTCAGTGGAATATGCAATCAGTATCCTTGAATGTATGATTATATGACCATTATCAATCTAGCAATGAAAAAAAAAAAAAGCACATTAATTCCCATTCCATAGACACAAAAATGCCTTTCCTCATATGCCATTCAGATCAAGCCTCAGAAGGACATTTACTCTTGATGTGCTTTGTCGTAATTGAGCTCTGGACCTGGTCCACTATAGAAATTGTACTATGCAAGAGCGCAATGGCTTGCTCTTTGTTATTGGCAGGTTACTGCTGTTGCCAACCATCAAAGGGTTCATTAGAGAGAGTAAAATTGGGGTATCAGAGAGAGTTAACAGTGTGCAGTGTCTTACTGTCTTTTACCCAGCACAACTCAGCTGAAGAATTATTCAAAATAAAATATAATACATCAGAGTGAAAACTTATTTTTCCAGAAGTCTGATTTTCTCATGCCATTTGTGTATTAAGATTTAGAATCACTGATTCAATTAAGCTATAGCTTTTATTCATATTTTGCAGCTGTTGGACCTGAATTTGAAGTTCTCCCTGATCACCAGTTAGAGTTTTAATGATTGGGAATTTGAATGAAGGTCATTATATCATATCCCACGTTACATGCAGGTAATAAAATTCCTTTCCTGCTTTGATTTTAATTGAATACAATCTTTCAAGTGAAACATGATACCACAAAAACTTGCTTTGTCTAGATAATAAAGTAAACGTGGCCTATTATTTGTCAATTTTATTGTCTTTAAATGCGTCATTGTTACATAAATGCAACATTGTTTCATTTTCATGCTCTCCAGAAACAGGTCAAAATGTTTTGGAAAATCTTCAAAACTTGGAACAGTTTGCCTGCAAGATAAGAGTTGGGATTCATGGTTTCTTTACACGGCAACGGCAACGTAACTTTGCAAGCCAGGAGACCTCAGTATTCTCACTGAGTCTCAGATTCAATTCCCTCCTTCAATTCCCGTGAAACACTTTGGTTTAAAAACTACCTTTCCATCCAAAACGTTAGTGTTCATTTGTTTTAGAGTCTCACCTAATTCTGAACAGATGGACATCTCATGACACCCTTGGCATAATGACACCACTGTTTGTAGAAACCCTAACAGTAGCGATAAGAAGCTCCTCAGAACTGGCTCTGTGTGCTCCTACAGTCAGTTTGACCCTAATATCTGTCCTCCAGAAGCACCCTGGCTGAATGTTTGGGTGGCACTCTTGAGCAGACAAGCAGGTGGGATAACGTGCTCCCAGAGCATCTGCAAATTATTTGTCAATCAGATCTTTTGTTACCTAATACTTTTAGCTAAACCTCAAGGATTGACAGCTCTGAACATAAGCCTACAACTTAGGTAATTCCACATCCACTTAATGAATAATGATGCCGAGCTCCTTGTTTATTTGCTTATTCTGAAATCAGATCTTGTTTATTCTGTGCCCCTTTCTAGTCCTGATATGTAACTAATTGTTGGCAGATGTGGCAAGTATCTAGGGCCAAGATATATTTGTTTGCACAGTCTGATTTTTGAGTCTTAACCAGTATCAGGCAATTGCAGCTGGTTTTTATCAAGACTCTGTACACTGTAGACAGTCCACCTGGCAAAACAAGATTTGCCCATGTGACCTTCGTATAAAAGCTTTAAATAGAGGAGTTCTACTCAAACAATATTTAAAATTTCTAAAAATGCCTAATTAAATTAACAAATTGAAGTGAAATTCTAATCGGTGTTTATAGACGTAAAAAATGCCCTATGGCTCATACACAATAGCATGACAGTCTTATTTGTTAATTTTGATTTAGAATCTGAACCATATAATAAGGGTGCTAATTCTTTCAGACAGTCTTTCCTTTTTGCAAGCTAGCCAGAGTCTACACTTAATCATCTTGCATGAAACAAAGCAGAAAGCTAGCATTTCTCTGATGTTTGGAAGAAAAAGAAAAACAAGGGCAGCAGAAGCAGAAAAACAGCATGAATCCAGTTTAGCCGACTAATATCAACACTTCTTTCTTTTCTGATGAGGATCTCACTCCTTCAGTACACCCAGATGCCAAATTCTTCTTTGTCAGTTGTTTTTATGACTTTCTTCAGTTTTTAAAAACAAATAAAGGATTAGCATTGGAGCTAACATGTTTACTTTAAGCTATAAATTCTCTGAGCCACAGTAGTACTTGTGTTTTCAACTTCTCATGCTTTTCTATCAGTGGATGAATGTAGTTGACTTGTTTCATCCATCCAAAAATATTTCAGGGGAGTAACACTGTGGAAGATTGTTTATTTGAAGTGGTAGCGAAAAATCTGCAAACTCTGTGGCAACATGGTACTTTTCCCTAATAAAGCAGAAAGCCTATATTCATTTGTTTTCAGTATTTACTCTGTCGTTGTCAAAAGCAAATCTGAGAAGAGGTACAGGCTGTTTAGGATTATGTCAGCTCATAGGATGGAAATCCTTGAATCTAATATGACTGAAAACCATGCAATTTTTTCCTGATTTTAACAACACCTATAATTTCACTAATTATTTCCAAATTCCCAAATGAATTAAAATAACACAAGCTGGGTCCCAAAATCAGAGGAGCAAATAAAATTGTGCAATTAAGAAAATATTTTCTTTTTTATCTTGTACCTTTGCCTCAGAGAACAGTCAATATTTCTAATTTCACTCTGGGAAGATCTTCCCTTCCCTTCCCTTCCCTTCCCTTCCCTTCCCTTCCCTTCCCTTCCCTTC
>WHYT01017832.1:731770-796172 GCA_009806455.1 Tetrax tetrax
ACCTTCCCTTCCCGCACCTTCCCTTCCCGCACCTTCCCGCACCTTCCCGCACCTTCCCTTCCTTCCCGCACCTTCCCGCACCTTCCCTTCCCGCACCTTCCTGCACCTTCCTTTTTTGCACCTTCCCTCACCTTACCTTCCTGCACCTTCCTTTCCCTCCTCTCTCCTCCCTTCCCCAGACATATTCTGAAATATGTGTTTGCAAGGAAGCATGATTGCAAGTAAAATTTCAATATTACATACTTTTTTGAATTTGGTGTACTCCAAATTTTGGATGTCTGAGCAAAAGGAGAGGAGTGAGCTTCTCCTGGAGGCCTGAACACATGTGGGATGTTTCTGTGCATCAGCTGTTCACCCCTGGGTGGCTTAGTGTGTCTGCCCAGGAGTACTTATTATGATACACTCGTCTTTGTTTCTGAACCATTAAGTATGATAGTAATGCCACAGCATGTATCTTCACTTTTAACGGATACGTCCCACATATTTCAGCATGGTTTAGAGAATTTCCTCCTTCTCTGTGACTGAAAAATGAACTTGTTTCACTCTTTCACTAGAAGAAAATAATACAGGACCTCAGTAATTAAGTGTCTGACGTAGTGAATTCCTTTTTCTTTCGTATTTTGTTCACAGTCCATGAAAAATTGATGTTCTCTCAGGTAACATGCTTCTTTTTATCTACATGCAACACATTGATCCCCTTCCAGTTTGGAGTTAGCTTGTTCATTCCACTATCATTCCCGAGGTAACAAATGATATTTTCATAGGCGTGGTTAGTAATCAATATACACAAGCTACTGTCATTGATCTGAGTAAGACCCTTGATCTAGAAAATGACCAATTATAGCTATTTAAAACAGATTCAGCTGGATTAGCTGGAACCCAGAGAAAAACATTGCCTGGACATTTTGCATAATAGTGTTAAAACTAAGGTGAAATCATTTAATTAGATGGTATTTATGTGGTGAACTTTAGGCTTTTACCATCTTTAAAAAAGAGCACTGTGAACAGTATGCTATATGTCTTGTATTTTACTTCTCTATATAGAATTATTGTAGCCAGATACAGAAACCTACATAGAATGCAGTCTAAACCTGTTTCCAACATTTTTAATTTCTACCAAGTACAAATAATTTAATTTAAATATTGATATAATTTGCAATATTGCAACCTCCTTCCTCTATTGAGAAGCGTGAGCTTTTGTTTTGAGCTTGAGCCTCCCACACCACGCTGCGTTCTGTGTATTCTAACTGCAGCTATCCTGCAAACACATGAGCTCCTTAGACCTGCACAGCTCAGGAAAATAAGGCTAGAGGACATATATTTCCATAACCCTATACAGCAACACAAGTTATGATAAATCAGCTGCAAGTATTTAACCATATAATTCACACTCACTTTAAAGACCCTTTGCCCTGCCAAAGATGTTTGAAGGGGCTTTAATATAGCAGTGAATCAAGCCCAGTGACCAGCTGTAGCTTGGTATTTCCAAGCTTTTATCAGTTTTCACCACAGCTTTCATGTTATTTTTAGAAACTGGCTGGAATCAGAACTTTAGCCTGAAGTTGTCTGGGTTTGCAGGGACTGATTTGGCTCCATTCTCATACTGGTTGCAACTAAATAAATGCCTCTTATTCTGCTCAGGCATCCATCTTATCTTTCTCATCTCTGGTGGGCTGCACACACTCTGTACCCATGGACTTTGTTCCAGGAACGTTGACAGTCTCCATTTCATTCACCGTATACAGAAGTCGCTTTCTCCTGTTTAGCCAACAAATGTCTGCAAGTTTGGATGACACCTCTGTGATCTGTATAGGTTTATACAGCTGGAACATCTTTGCACAGTATCCCTTACAGTACAAAAGAAAGGTGATTTTAGATCTCAGGGATGTAAAGGGACCACACAAACCACAGAGCACCTTGCAAGACAACAAAGGATCTCTGCAAAGAGGGAGAGGGAAGTTGCAGGAGAACAGGCAAGTCGTTTTGCAGACTTAACCACAGGAAAATAAATATTTTCCTTTCTCGGCATTGCAACAAAAATTCCTACACAAAGTCCAGCAACAGGGGCTTTTTGCAAGTAGGGGACTTTACATATTCTCTCCCATAAGCATTGTAGTAATTCACTACTAGGGAGCGGCCACTGCTGACCATGAGAGCAGTGGTCTGACTGTGAAGCATGACCAAGGGAACAAGCAGGGTGTAAGTCTGAGAACTACCGTTCCCATGAGGCACTCAAAATATGAAGCAGATTGATGTTGTCCAAAACAAACATCTGTTTCCAGCTGACAAACTAGAAACAGTATTTCACATCAACAATGTCAAAATATTTCAGTCAAAAAGCTGATAATTTAGGCAAATCTTTTTCTGCTGAAAGTTTTTTTTTTCATTTCCATGGGATTTTTTTTTGAAAGAAAGCAAGTAAAAATAGCATAATTTTTTCAAGATCCCCTATATCTCCCTGTATCTTTCACCTATCTTAGATTGTCCATCAACAGATGCTACCTCTCCCTTTTGCTTTGCATCTCTTATAGTCCTAAACTATTACAGATACAACAGCACAACTGAGAAAGTTAAACTCCACTTCTTCACTTAGACACAGGTGCAACACCTAGATTGGGTTGAGCAAGGCCTGTAAGTTTCCATCCCAAAGCACAATGTGGGGGCTGAGAAAACAAGAGGTATACTTGGGCTGCACATGGAAATAGCATGCATATCACAGACATAATGCTGAACGTTTACGCAGGGCAAACATCTTCCTAGGAAAATCTACTTGAACATTATCCTGAGTATTTTTACTAATTTGGTCTCACCATATCTGAATGAATTAAATGTAACCACCAATTAATTTAAAACTCATGAGTTAATCTATCTCAAGAGATTTTCTGCAGCATGTCATGCTTAATTGTTTAGGGACGTTGTTACCCAAACAGCCCAATCTCTAAGATGTTGACTTTCACTTTCTTCATTTTGAAGCTGTTGATAGGCACATTTGTTCTTCATTTTGAAGCTGTTGATAGGCACCATCATACATTTATCCTGCCTCTACTACTCATGAATTTATTAATCTTTCTTGTTGTCTCATTGCCACCAATACACTTCCATTAGCAGTGGGCAGGAGGTGTGAGTGGGCAGCTGGCTGATCGGCGTCACTCTCTACCAGGGCTGAACCATGCTGAGGCTATAGCACTAAGCTGAAACAGGCTATAATGCTCCCAATTGCTAGTTAGGTTGGTTGGGGCTTCACTGGTGCGAGTGAGTAATTAAAAGAAATTTTAGAAGGCAATTTTAACAAAAATGCTGGTGCACAAAAGGCCTTGGCCTCTGACTCTGAAGCAGGGTGTTAGCATTACCGATCAAGATCTCCAAAGTTTTGCTGCATTGCAGTCTGCTTAGGCAGAAGATCTAATCTCTGAGTTTCTTTGACCTTGTGATCTTTTACCTCAAGAGAAAGTCTGCGTTCCATTTTAGAAATGTAAACATTATTAGTGCATATATGAAAGACCACCTCTGCTCTACAGTGGAAGATAAATAAATCCAGAAGAAAAGACTAAGGCCTAGGCTGAACCAGCTGCATGTGGTAAGAGCAACCAAGTTATCAGAAAGAAAAAAAAAAATCTTTATTGAGATATATGAAAACAAGGAATTGAGAAAGTTAAACTAAGAACACCGAGTAGTTAACAAATGTTTTATAAAATTTAACCTAGACACTGCTTTCAAAAACCTGAACTGCTGATTTCACATATAAATACATGTACAAACTCTACAGTCTTTATACATGTATGTATGTAATCCTGGTTTGGCCTGTCCTATATTAATAAGTTAATTGCTATTTCTTACTTCTTCATTGCCCACCAACACATTACCACTAATATATGTGGGAAGTACATGTATGTGTATGTGCGTTTATTTAGCTATCTAGCTGTGTGTTTACTGTAATGTAAAACTAATGACTGGTTTGTTTTTCTAATAGCTTTTATTTATTTACTCCTAAATGCGTAATGGTATACAAACTCTGCTCAATCCTCCCAAAATGAAAAAATACAAAGAGAAAAACTTCTTAAATGAGAATACCTGGTCCCCCCAAACAAGAGGAAACCACAGCCTCTCAGAAGAGCTGCACTGTCAGGGGACAGGGTCCTCAGAGAGGCCACTCAGAGAAAGCAAGTCCCATCAGTATCCTGCACCTGGAAGGAGATGTTCAAGGAGAAAAACTTCCATGCAGGCAGCACAGTTCCATCTCCTGGTGGAGAACTTCTTGTGTTCGCTGTGCTCCTTCCCAACATGGTGAGGAGTCCTCACTGTGCACAGCACTGCAGCTCTTAATGCTGGCAGGGCCTAAGTCATCACTCAACTCAGTTCTGCTGGCCAGACAGCATAGTCTGGATTTAAGCCAGAAAGAAAACAGTGATGGAAGTATCCATGATTTTTCATATGTAACAACTCTTCTGAAGGAGTATTTAATCCTCATTTTTCTGATGCTTGTCTCCGGTGCATTGCATTTGCAATACTCATTGACTTTTGAGTAATGTTGTAACGACTACCAGCCATTAAGTTAAAAGATACCTGCATTTTTATACCATACTCATCATCACATCTGCCTGGTGACAGTATCCTAAATCACAGTCTGTTCCACCAGTTTGGCCAAACATCTCAGCTTGGATTTACAGCACCAGTCTGTAATGGATTTACAGGATTATTTTTTTCAGTTATCCTGGCAGACACTGGAAAACATGCAAAATCCTGTAAATACTAAGGACACACTAAGGCACCTAAGGTGACTGACACACTGCAGATAGTATATGTAGTGCAGACCTTGCTGATTGCTCCTTAATACATTTCTGAATATATCGTTCTGATATTATCTCAATTTCTGTAAGAATTGTTTAGGTTCAAGTAGCATTTGTATATTTAATTATTTCACATATCCTTGGTGCTTTTAGATTCAAAACTAATTAGACAACATATTTCACCAGGGTATCTTTCCTCCACAATAATGCTAATAAAAGGCATCAGCTTGGGAACCTGAGAATGGAAAAATTGTTTAGGATTGAGTTTCTAACTTTTTTCACTTGAGAAATGTTAGTAAATTGCCAGGTGAAATACAGATTTGAAGAATAGGAAAACTGACACAGTGGCCATTATAGCTTATTTATTAGTTTTAGTTCTGCTGGAGGAGCTCTGAAGGAGTTAAAAATAGCAATGCTGCACTGGAAATGTAAAAGACTGCCAGACCGGTAAAGATAGAGCATTTCTGTTTCCAAAAAAAGAGGTTAATTTCATAAAATATTTTACTCTTCCAAGTATTCTCTGGTCAGTGGCAAGAACCGGAGATGTTGCGTCTCTTGCATGTCATATTAATGAAGCTGAAAGCTTTGTGTGCAGAGCAGTGTGTGCTCTGAAATAGTTTGAAAGCTTAGCCCTGATACCCTCTGGTGCCAGTTGAAACTGGGGGGAGGAAAGGCAGGCCGCTATCCAGTTCTAAAACCTGGAAATGTTTTCCTGAAGTAATATATGGAATAAACTACTTACAATAAATGACTGTAGTACTGCGGGAGTTTTCGCTGATAGAGGAATGTGTGTAAGACACCCTGACATGAAAAATAAATCAGCTTTGGCTTCAATTATTAAGTGTTAAAAGTAACATTCTCAAATAGAAAAAAGTGGGCTTCCTGCTTTTTAGTGATAAATATGTATGAAAAAGAGAAGTGTCACCATGGAAACCAAAAATCTTGCCACAGTTTTTCATACAGGCAAATGTTATAATGGAAACTTGTGTTCACTGCAAAAACAAACAGCTCGAGACAGAGTGGAAGGCAGTATTACAGCATTGTCAGCCTCGTCAGCCTGAGCCCCTTTGCAGTTCATTTTCTTTTATCCAAGTCTTCCTGTGTTTCCCATCTGGATTACACTGTCATACTGCAACCTGCTGTCTAAGGTGAAAAGTTTAATATTTTTCCAGTTCAATAAAAGAAAAACTTTAATAAAGATGAAAGGAAGATAAGTATCCAAAAATGTTTCTCCTCACCTGTATTCAATCATAATGACAAAAACTACTTTAAGCAATTTTAAATATTAAACAAACAACAAAAAAAGGAAATTAAATTAAGGCACTAATCCTATAGGCACAGTCTATCATGAGTTTAAACTCATGGATAATTTCACTGTTGTGACCAGTGCCTTTGTAATCAAGGAGACGTTTGTGTGAGTGTTCAATAGCAAGCTCAGGACTTGGATGTACGAGTATGGGAAATACATAGAAGCTCACAGATGTCATTAAAGAAGATAATATACCAAGAAAGAGAAAAGGTGAGCAAATGGGACTGTTAACATACAAAAACCACATCCCAAAATACTGGCAAGGATTGTGACCCCCTGTTTGCTACATTTGTTTGGTAAAGAGAGATGACAAAGCATGTGCTAATTTGGACACGGTGTACTGGAGCAGATGCCTTTCAGCATGTCTCATTTGCCAAAACTATGTGCCAGTTTGGCAAACCACTTTACCACAATTGGGCAGTGTAATGTTGCTACATCTCACTTTCTTGGAGTCAAATCAAGAACCCATTGCCCACAGGCAAGAAACGCTAGTCTCCCAAGGAGTCCCTTTGGACTCATTGTGTGAATGAATAACCACAGAGGAATGTGAGTGAGAGGCTCAAAATCTGGCTGCTGAATCGCCTCTCTGCAAGCCAAGTGGACAGCCTGGGTAAGTAAGGGCAACTGCTGCCTGTGGCATCATTCCATACCCTACGAATCCAAGTATCTTTATGATAACTTCGCTCACTTTCTATTATCAGCCATTCTATTTCTTCTATACAGCACAGGAGTTCTTTGAATGATTATGGGCTACTATTTAAATGCATATTTAAATTCTTGTAGACAGGAGATTTTTAACCCCAATAGACTACAACTGCTCCATTAAATCTGCTTCAGCATTTCATGTCTATTTGGCTGCTGCACATACCGAACAATCTGTGAGCAGTTATGAAATTTATTATTTTTAAAATTAGGTTGTGGGTGTATGTGTGTATGAATGACCAGTTAGAAAAAATATTAGTTATCTGGCATTTTCAAAATAGTCCTCAACACTTCTCTGCCTTTTAAAGACTAATGACCTGCAAAATTTAATTTTATAATATTTTTTTAAGTTTCATAAGCTAAAAAAGCCATCTAATATCACCCTGTTCCTGTATCTTTCATTTATGTGACATAATAACAGCTGAAACAATTTGCTTCCATTTTTTTTTCTTTTTTCTTAGTTCCATTTGAACTAAGATTCTGTAGTTCCACCCCAGAGGGACCTACACAATATACCCAACTTTAATTTTACTCACTGGGTTGTCCCATTACAGTTGGCAGGGCTACTGAAACACAGAAAGCCACAGTACTGCATTTACAGTCATGCTTAAATTTGCAATCAGGACTACTCTCAGCAGTCAAGTTCAGCATATGTGTATGTGTGTTTCCAGGACCTGGGTCTAAGCCTCTTTTAGAGGACTGGACTCCTAATGGTTTCATCATAAAAATCTGAATCAAGGAGTTATAAATGAAAAATATGACATAAATGTACCCAGAGTGGCACAAATGGCATCATCATAGTAATCACACTAGAGACTTTCAGGGTGCAAAACAATATAAAATAATTCAAATCTTTCTACTGAAGAAAGAAAAAAAAGAGTTAATTGAATAAAGTGCTTCAGAGGATTGTAGCCCACTTATGTTTTCATTTAAATACACATTAAGATTTTTCTAAAAAGGCCAAAGACAGTTTTTGTAACACCACATATGGATGTCGGAGCGTATGTAAAATTGAGAGGGAACAGTTCATTCTCATTAGGTTTAGTGCCATATTTTTCTAGGTAAGATCAGCTGTAATGTGGTATTTCATTGTGATTTTGAACCATTAATTTGCTCTATAAAAAGTGCTGGATTTTTAATAAATGGAAACCTCAGAATACATGCATGTTCATGGTCAAGTGCCAAGCAGGATTTAAAGAAGGCTATTGTAAGTCTACTTTTATTGTTCTTCATAGACCACCAGGATCAAATAGTGTGTGGCCTACCAAGCAATTAGACGTTCACAAAGGATTCTCTGCTGGAATAACATGTTCAGAAACAAAAGAAAATTCAATTTGTAAACAGAAAATACTCAAGGCAGGAATCCATGCTACAATTCTGTGCTCTTTATAGTCCATAAAAAAAAGATGAAGATTTGTCATATGAAAATGAGAGTGGTTATTGAAATTTTCTTCGGGTCACATAACAGTGGCAATTGTGTACTTGATCATATTATTTTGTCTAGTGATGAATGCCTGGTCCTTGTGCCAGCTGATAACAGTGGGAAGGTTTCATCTCCCATCCTCATACTTCTCTCTGAGCTCTAACACCAAGCAAACCAATCTGAAGCCCAAATGCCACTTTCCTCTCGTTGACCTGGGTGGCTGTACATGCTGCTCCTCCAAAGGCTGAACTAGTGCATGTCATGTGCTCTGTCACTCCTGGATTTGACGGTCTTGACTGTCCCTGTTCAGTAGCTGATGCAGGGCCAGAGCAGGCACCCTGACATCTCTTGTCCATTTCCCCGCATGGCTTTAGTATGTCAGGGCTGCTGCAATCTCACTGCACATCTTGGGAGAGCAGGTCCTGCCTGAACCAAGGGCTGTTTTCTTCTGGTGGTACAGGCAGCAAATAAAACCTTTAACATACACTCTGAAGGGCCATCAAAAACCACTGTAGACACACTTTGCCTCAGGCATTGCTGGTAGTAGCCCCCTTATTCCTTATCACTGTCTCCCAGCAGTGCTATAAACACAATCTTGTCTCACTGGAGGAATTTCCTTAGAAAGTGTTATCATCAACAGCACTACAAGGGACACAGAAGTAAATCCATATACTCCTAATGCTTTGTCAGAGACAGTGTTTAAGGTGACATCCAAGGGATGTACAGAGAGGAACAAACCTTCATTAGAACTTGGCCAGCTCTTGCTTCTTTATTACTCAGTTAAATAAAGGAACTTTACTGTTTCTTGTAAACAGAGCCTTGGAAATATAAACTGAAGTAACAGCAATACAAATCAGCTATCCAGTCCACCCAGCTGAGAATCTTCTCCAGTGTACAATATCCTTCAAAGGCTATAGCCACCTACAAACTGGAAGGACTGTTAGGGTCAGAGTACTTATTATTAAGGTACCATAGTCTGACAAATGGAATCAAGCTGAAAAATACATATGGTTTTTAATTATTTGTTTATATTCCTCTGAATTTAACAGAAAGTAAAAGTTTAACAGCCAGAATTATAGCTGGTATAAATCTGTACAGATTCAGTGACTGTTCTGATTTATATCAACTGGGGATCTGGCCCACACTATTGGATTTTCAAGGAAAACATTCTGTGTTTGCTTGATTACTAAAACCAATGTATTTTCTCTTATTTAGCAACAAACTTCCTTGCCTTGCCTTGCCTTGCCTTGTCTTGCCTTGCCGCACCTTCCTCTCCTCTCCTCTCCTCTCCTCTCCTCTCCTCTCCTCTCCTCTTTGTTGAAAATTTCCAGAAACACAAAATGCAACTTGTAAATAATTTTGGGTTTGGCAAGCTCTCCTGTGCACTAACGCTTTACATATTGTTCTGATTAGGCAAGCTAAACATGGTACTAAATATGCAGACGTGTTTCAACTCATGATGACAGCTTGTGTATGATTTACAGCACTGGCTGCTAAAGGCAATTGTTCTGGTTCAATATTCCTATTTATTTATGCCAGCATTTTGCTGTAAACAAAGCCATTTATGTATCAGATGGCTACTGACAAAGAGTTTTTTGAAAGCTCAGTCCCAACAAATCTGCAGATGTATATCCACACTTTAAATAAGTATGCTGGTATTCTTTGTACTTTTTGGGGCTGAAATCAAGCTGAAGAGGGATATTTCTACAGTAATTCAGAGGTTGTTTTTGTCTGATTCTCTTTCCCCATCAGCTGAAATTTAGTGCCAGTGCAACAGACTGGCCATATCCCAAACATGAAAACAATGCAAATGCGATGGCTAAGGAGTCTCCATAGCACAATTCATACAGGGAAAGAAGCCATCTCCAAATATTTCCTTTAAGTCAGAATTAATATTATCATGAGAATTTTGTTTTCTTAGGCTCACAGTGGATCTCATCTACAATATTATTCTCTTACTACCTGTGGAGACCTATAGATAAACTGACTGATAGCTGGTATGTCCTGGAGAAGTAGGGTTACAGACAAAGTTCAAAAGCCTTTTAATCTGCTGCAAAATCTGTAACTGTGTGACCAGAAAGCAATATTCTGGTTTGCATAGGCGGAATGGGTAGCTTCTGTTAACAATGAACGGCAATGAGAAAAATCTACTTTAGTGAGAAAATTTGTGATACTGCCAGCAGATGTGATTAAAATAGGCGCTTTCTCTCTTTCCCTCTCAAACTCTCCACGAGTATTGGATCCTGAACCTTTGGTGGTTACATGAACTGTTACACCTTTCCCAGTCAAAGGAGTTACTAAATCCTTTCCTTTTTCTAGGCTGGCAATTGTAAAGCTTAATCCATATTTTAGTAAGAAAGTCACTGACGAATACCTGACCTGATCCTGCCAAACCAGTGGCAAGACCGGCAACTCTACCACTCCATACAGCAGTGAGTAGGCTACCAGCTTGGATCAGAAAGCACCAAGCTTGAACAAAGAGCAGCGTGTGTGAACTGAAGCCTCTGGAATTAATTTCTCTGTAACAAAATATAAGGATGTTTTTTTCCTTACCCAATAATATTCTCTTTTGAGCTTTTTAATTTGCAGAGTTCTCTCTCCTCTTTTATTTTACAAGATGAAAACCTGTCCTCAGAGCACATGTATTCTCCCCAGCATCTTGGGAGGGATCCTTTCTCCTACTCTGGGTAAAATGACCTTCTTGAGGTGCATGGTGGCCTTCTCCTCAGAAGCCATCCCTGGCCACTAGATTCTCTGACAATTGCAACCTTCCCCAGAAATCTTCACCAAAGCTATTGTGGGGTCTAACCTGCAAAGAACCATCTTCCCAAAGAAGTGACCTAGGATAACGATTTGGCTAGCGCTGGTTTTAAAGAGCATCACCTATAAACCTCCCACACCGACCATGTATTTTTTTTTTGTCCTACATGAATGTAAAAAAAAAAACCAACGAAAAAAAACCCACAACAAAAAAAAACCCCAACCCTGCAAATTACAAGAGTAGGCTAATTGAAAGCTGTAGCTACTACTGACACCAGGTGAGGGGTCTGCAGAACAAGGACACTTCCAGAGATATAATACAATCCTTTCTCATTTTCCTAATTTATAGTAATAGCTAAGCCAGAGTCCAGGAAAAGATGAACTAAAAATATTGGGGTCATGGGTCTATTTAATACAGCAGTTAGCAGCAATGGATTTACGGGAGAAACTAAGGGGCATATACTCCGGGTCATGAGCTGAAGAAAATGCTGCTCTCTCTGCATCACCGTTACGGCTGTATCCAGCTCTGGCTAAGGACATTGGCACACCTTCCCCACCACTTTCTGGGCTGGGATGTTTCCCCAAACAGGAAAAGAAAGGGCTCCCAGCCTTAGCTGTCACTTTGCAGTCCCTACTCTGAAGCTGCTCTGCCCCAGGAGATGGGTGGGAGCTGCACAGTTTATTGGACAGACACTTGTACTTAATGTATTTCTTACCCCTGACACATGCCAAAGGCAGCATAGCCCGGCGGATACACTGTGAATCGGGAAAACTGGGCTCTGCATATGACCACTCTGTCTCTCTGGATTCGTTCTCGCTCCCTTCAGTACAAATGAATAATGAATCCAGTCTTTCTTTCCCCTTCTGTAAGCCCTAGCAGTAATGACAGCCCTCAGGCTACAACGATCAGTGTGGAACTACAGTAAAGAAAGGAGAAATTAACTGCATTGAACGTCTACCAGGATTTCAAAACAAAAATGGCCTCTCATGCAGAAGGAGAGGATGAAGAAGGTTCCTTACTCCCACCTTCCTCCTACATAATGGGAAAGGCATTTGCAGCCAGTGGGCTCAGAGGACTGTGTGGTCTCCTCAGCCTCCCAGGATTTACACTGGTCAGGGAAGGAGGGATTTCCCTCTCCACACTGAGTCAAGAAGATGCTCACTGCTTGCAGGAAAGCTCTGGGTTTGGTGATTTCACTCTCCTACAGGCTACTGGTTGTACCCTCAGCATTGTCCTTTCTGACTTCAGAAAACCTACTTCTTTCTTCTCTTGGACAACAGAATTTAAACACACAAGTTGGTGGCCGCACAATTGCCATTCGCCTCTGCAGAGGTAAACCAACATCTCGTCAGGTGCCAGCAGCTTCACCAAAGCAAAACAGTAGTCCCACAATATGTATCAACCTACCTTAGCATCTGGCTCTGCATAAGCCATGTAATAGGAGTATCGTGGTCCAAAGTTTGGTCCATTAAACATTTAAAAAACGTAATTAAACTAAGAATTATGAGTGTAAGATTTTCTGCTACCTAGCACCTGCATAGCTTTATGTGCTTAGGCAAACTGAGTGCCAAGAGACAAAATTGGGAAGGTAGCATTCTACACCCACTCTGGAAAGGTGGGAACAGTGAGGCAGATGGAAATGGAAAATCTGGCCCTTTAAAATTTTTAGGAGAAAGATTTTTTTTTATTACTGCACAAGTAATTTGGAATCATAAAAGGAATACCGAGAACGTCTTTACTTTTTAGGAGACTGAGTGTGATCTCACAGGACTGTAAATAAGCAGTAACTCCAGTGACATTTCCAGCTGCACTACAGTGGAAGCAGTGCAAGGGAAATCAGAATCAGGACCTACACTGTCGTTTTAACAACCCCAATAAGATATTGAGGGGAGTATGTATTTGTGTTGTAACTCCACTTCACAGTTTGTTAGTAGGAAATAGACTTCAGCTTGAATTCTTTCAGCACAGCCTGAATGGTGTGATTATTGCCCCATAATATTCCCTTACAGTGCCTTGCTCAATTCACAGTAATTTTTGCCTCGGTGTCTTTTTCCATAGCTTTCTGGCATTTTTTTTTCTTTTCCTAATTTTGGTCAGATTGTATTGCCCTACCGCTACTGATTCAAGCCCCTTTGTTTCCCCCATTGTTGCACAGTGCCTACCTTTCTGTTTAACAGGGGAATCTCCTCCCTTGTTCCAACTTCCTTCAGCATGATACTGGCATTGATTTGCTGCAGTATGTTCTTCTTTACCTCCTACATACCACTCCCTGTGCTAAGACAATGCTTTTCACCTTTCTTCCACCAACATTCTTGAAAACTGGAAAATTCTTTCTGTCCCATGGATGTTTATATAGATTTCTAGCTGAAGCCAATGTGCTTTGCCATACTTTCTTCAAACACTCTTTGCATTGTTTATGGGGATGGGATTCTGTTTGCATTTTGTTCCGTTTTCTTCACATCCTTTGCTTTTATTAATCGGAAGAACATAACTTTAAGTAAGTTGGATGATGTTGAGTTTCATCTGTGTAGCAAGTGTAAGGGAAGCTACATCCTATGGGAATTTAAAACAGTAAGAGAATGGTAAACAGAGAACTTTGATGGGTTTTTTTTTGTAATAAGGTTACAATAAAAAAAAAAAAAGATTACTATGACAGTTAGTATCCCATTTTTTATTAAAAGAAAAAATGCATGATGAAGTGGAAGTAGTTATACACTAGAATTTTACTGTCAACTCATATGGGAAAATATGTTTTGTTTTGTTTTGTTTTGTTTTTTCCCCAAAGAAATAGAAATCAATGCAAAAGAGCTCACATTTGAAATTATGGGATCTAAGTATACAGCATATGCTAGGTGTCCTCAGGAGAGTTTGAAGTCCCACGCTGCCTGTCTCTCAAGAGTAAGGCATCTTTTACCATAGCGCATTGTTTCATCTGCTCAAATTTTCAACCTTTCAGGAGCCCAGCACAAACTTCCGTGCTGAAGTCTACTAAAATATCCGGGATGATTCATTCCGGCAGCCCAACAGCCACTCGTCAGCAGAGGAGCGGGCTGAGGCGGCACCGCATCTTCCTCCCGCACCCCGCCCAAAGCGAGGCACCCCCGGCCGCGAGGCGCGACCGCGCCTCTGACGGAAACAATCGGGGAGCGCGAGAAAGCTGGGACGAGGGCGACCTCTAGCGGCGGCAGCGCCGCGCCATGCCCGCCCGGGGACTGATCGCCCCCCGCTCCGCGCGGCACCGCGCGCTGCACCGCGGGTCGAGGGGCCGCGCGTCTCCGCGGGGACGCCCGTCGGCACCTGGTTGCTGCGAGCGTTCGGCGAAAAGCGCAAAAAAAAAGCTCTCTTTGCTCAGTTTCAGGCCTTAATGGAATAAAATGAGGCGGCAGCGCTCTGGAGGACGCGAAATTAAAAATTAAAGTGCTGCTGTAACTCCCAGGTGGCTGTTTTAAAAAAATATAAAATATTTCAAGGTACAGGAAATTTTTTTCATTTTTCTGCAACTACTTGTTGAGCCCTCTTAGACTTACTTACGTGAATAATTTGGAAAAAAAACAGGTGACTCAGGTTCTTGCTCACTAACAAGAGCCTACTATCTGCTGTCACACCTTACTAATTCAATATATTAACATCCTCTTACTTTATTTGATTATAGGAAGCACCTTGTTTATTTTTTTATTTCTGTTTCATCTTAGGAGTCCAACCGAGAACCCCTTGTCTCAAGTCATTTGCAGCTGCAATCGCTATTCAAAGCCTCACCTCAAAAAGTCTTCATTCTCTTCCTGGACGTAACGTTACTGCAAGCGATCCCGTCGGTGTCATGGCTGTTGGCACAGAGCTGTGTCCCTGGGACAGCTCAGCCATTGTGCCCAGTGCAAAGCATTTGCACAATTAGGCCCAAAGTGTGGGAAATCTAGCGAAAAAAAAAAAAAAAATCAGGCTATTTTTTTTATTTTAATAAGCAGATTCGAAATATGCAGGGGCTGGGAGAGGGGAGACATGCAGTGTGTATTAAGTGCAGGTTATCAAAAAGAAACTGTCTCTGGATTATGTACAGTTTCACTTGACTGAAGCTTCATGGAAGATTAAGCTTCTTTTGTTCTCTGTGCTGTTTCACATAGATCAGTTGATGATGTGCAGAATAATTTTAACCACATATTAAACAGCGGTTAATCTAAGATAAGGAGATGAGCAAATAGGAAGAATGAATAGTGTTTTTAGTGTTCATGCTAATTAGAGACCGAGCAAGCAGTTCATCAGAAATTTAAACTCTTTGCGCGGGGTTCTCAAAAATATATGTATGAAGATAAGGCCTGTTTACTATTGCAATGTTTGGCAGCCAGTCTCCTATGTCGTACACATCATTTATAAAGGAATCAATCACTCCTCCCTGATTTATGGAGTACAATGGCACTGGGAGGACTGACTTCTGGAACTGCTGCAGACATGAAAAATAAAAGAGGCAGAAAGTGTTAAAATCCAGGACACTGTGTCAGAGAGTTGCTAGCACTAAGCTAGTTGGGTAGTGTTTTTAACCGGAGAGGGAGGTGGAGTTGTGGGGTTCTGTAGCACATTAAAATAACACATTGTATTCTCCTTAAATTATGGCATTTCCAAAATATTACACTTCAGACTTTTGCTGGCCCCACAGGAAACCTTTTCAGTGCCTATTCTCTTGTAAAGATTTAATTGATCTCTTTTGAGGCTAGGAGAGATCTAATATTTTGCAGATCTATTTTTATTTTCAGCTTTTGCCTTAATCCCTTTCATACACCTTTAATTTATTCATTTGAATTAATTAAGCTCTCCTCAGATACATGAAGATGATGAGATTTCTCAACCCCATTCATCACACAGGTCATTCACAGTTCTTTCAGGAATTTTACCAACAGTTCTTGGCAATTTGCAAAGGAAACCTGTTTGTTACTTGTTTGTTAGTATTTCAGCAAGCCCATGAATAGGCCACTCTGGAATTTGCAGTGAGAGCATTTATCCTTTTCAATAGACCCTAACAGTACAAAATTTGTTCACATAGCTTTGTTTTCTAGGTGACAATAGGACATCGCTGGGGAAAGGAATAAGTACGTAGCAGTTTTAAATAAGCAATGACATTACTAAGAAAGGGAGAAAAAGCTTGATTCCTTCTTTCTCAATTTACCTTCTTTTTTCTTTTACCTTTTTCTTTTTACTTCTTGTTTTCTCTTTTTTCTTTTTTTTTTTTTTGGAACACAGAAGACAAGTTAACAGTACAGGTTTTATGCTGCATTATCTTCTCTCAGCCACCTGCTTCTGTGCTCCGATCACATTTACTCTTCCATGGTGCATCCTCATTTTTCCCTCCCCATCCTTCAGAGGTTTATTGCATGAAAACAAGCCTTATCAATCAGTTCCTTGAATATATTGCTGATGGCAGAAGAACTACGGGGTCTACTTTAGAGAATAACTTCATCATCTTTGCCTCATCATCTCTGATCAGATAGGTGTCTGAGTTACTTTTCCCCTGTAGGTGGACTCCTCTCTAAATATTATTTAGACTGTTGCTGGAGGTGGTCTGCTGCAGAAATGTATTTGGAACTGCAATCTTTGTGCATAAAATATGTGCTGATCTTTTAAATATAAAAAGATTCACTGCTAGTCCTGCAAAAAGGTAAAAAAAAAAACTGACGAAGTGTACAGTATTTGGAACTAGTAGGAAGAAAATGGTTAATTGTAATTTACCAATCGCTCCTATAAAGAGAGACACATGGTTCAAATTTTCATATTGAAATTGAATTATTAGTTTAGGACAGGTTGGCAAAGAAAAACCATTTCATATGTAGCCATCCAATACTCCCTCCTCTTCTTTTTGATGTCCGGACTGTATCTGGCAAGTTCAGAGATTGTTTTCTGGAGTCAGGGGATCCAAAACTGCAGGATCCTCTCACTGTGATATTTTTTTATTGCTCTTTATATTTCATTTTCTGATAATATAAACAGATGGGATTTTCTAAACTTAAAATATCAGAGAAGTTTTTCCCCTACTTTTTGAGTACACTTTTTTTAAACAGGCAAGCAAGCTATTTTCCTATATCCCTCACAGGAGAGGGATATGTTTATGAGCATACTTTTTGTTGGGAATTAGGTTAACCAGATGTGTCATCATTATTTGAATTATCAGGGGAAACACCTAGGAATTTTCTCACTATGACAAACCACCAGACACAAATATTCCAATGTAAATGTGAAATAATATCTCAGTAATCATTGAATTTATGTTAGTGTTACTGGGCACCTAGATGCTCCTTTAAACATCTGGGCAACATTTTGTGGCCTCTGCTCATCTGTCTCCCAGATCTGAATGTTCCTCACATGTTTGCACTGTAGTAGTGAGAAATTCGCTTGCAAGATATCTATAGCTGATCTGTTCCTGAGGCTGTTGCTGTTCACCTTCACTACAGCCTCTTCAGGGCTTGGCTCAAGTGAATCTGTTTCTCCTTGGACTGGAGTCCACCATCAGAGGGTCCTGCTGGGAAACCTGAAAGGTGACAATGAACAACTGAATTGTGGTTGCACATCACTTTGCAAACAAGGTAGTGACTACAGCCAGAGTTTCTTCTCATGAACATACACAGAACTACTAAAGTCCTGGAGATCCTCAGCCACTCAGATCAGATCCTGTCAAAACCTGTCTAGCAACCTCCATGTATTTCCTCTCCTGCACTTAATCCACCAGTGTCCATTTGGCATGTGTCTTTAGCACACGCCTAAGCCACACCAGGTACACTCAGACAGGAAGACTACACACAGTGATTCAAAGAGCTGTGCTTTGGGGGCTCTTATGGGATATCTAAACCCTAATGTCACTTGATCTGAAAGAGGAGCCCCATTCTCTTTCACTGTCAGAGAAGATAGACTAGACTATTGTCTTCAGGTTTTTTTTTAATAATCTCTCCTGACTGAAACAGTTTCATGTCCTATTAAAAGAACAAAACCAAAACTAAAATCAAATGAGAAAAAAAAACAAAACAATCCTCAAAACCCAAAGTATAGAGAATGATGCTCATCGGTGACATGGATGGAAAAAGCACTAAGCCTGACATCAGACAAGGCAAAACAAGTATTTCAAAGCCACCTCTGTTACCCCTGGGTGATGGCCTAAAACACATTTTTGCTGATGAGGGTTTGGGGATTAAAACTTCCTCTGAATTTTCATCTAAATGCCACTAGGGCCTCATGCCAAGGAAAAATTATTGTTTATGAGAAGAACAAAATAAAAGTGCATCACTGAAGCACACAGAAAAAAGTGGAAGTTCTGTCCTTTTTCTGGCAGGTTCCTCTGGTGTTGGTCAGTTGATCCCTGGTTCCCTACCCTGAGATGCTTAATTTCCCTTCGTCTTGCTACAGTGAGTCTGCACACCATGTTGTGAAGAACCCTGTGCTGGATGCCAAGACCAGAGGTGTCCCATCCTACTGGAAAAGGAATAAATGATGTGGGGAGGTAAGCTGAAATGTCCCAGAGAAAGAAGGGAAAGGACATTCAGTGAGAGTTAACAAATAGCGACAGCTGACAAACATTTCGCAGTTTGGGTCAACATATCCCACAAAGGGAAAAGATCTCGCAAACATTACTGCACAGGAGTGCAGTGAGCACCATGGCTTTATTCCTTTACTTTCTTGACTTATCACAACGAATGACATCACAGAGCTGGTGTCTGAGCTCCAGAAAACAAAAATAGGTGTTTTTTTTTTAAATGAAAAAATCTCAAAATAGAGCTAGGAGGAAAATAAAATCAAGGCTCACAAACATTAGATCAAAGTCTGAAGAGCTTTTTTTTTTTCAAATTGATTTCTTTATTAATACCATTCCTTAATATCTATATAAATAGCTTTTTCTTCATAAAACAGGGAGTGACTGATTAATAACTTTCACTAATTCAATCTGGGAGCAGGAACAACACCATTATATCTTGGCAAACAACCATTGCCATGAAAGAAATGCTGCACAGGTGAGGTAAAACGTGTGTGAACCAACAATTGGCTGAAATATGTTTTGATAATCCATATAAAACTTGGGAATTACAAATACTTCCTCAGAAACCAGGACTATGGAATTATTCCCAAATGAACAAGAGCTGAGAACACATTTGTGACCAATTAAGCTATGTGATTGGTTCTAGTATATATTATCATTTTCCCAGGTAGCTTTATAAGTATGAAAAGGTGAGCAAAATGACCATTTCATAATAACATACTTCTTTAGCATGATGGATACCATTTATTATTTATTTAATCAAATACTTCATTAACTCAATGAATGCTTCCAAGTTCCAAAAATAACATTTCTCAGGGTTAAAGTCTTTTAGACAAACGATCTGCAAACAAAAGTGCAAGCAAGTACATTGAAAGTAGGAGAGAAAATCAAAGAAGAGAGAGATGTTGAACACAAGCCATAATGCAGGATGGTCTCCCACAGCAGACCTTGCCGGTTCTATGAGCCGTTGCTGTCACCTAATGATTTACTTGCCAGGCAGTCCCTGAAGGGATTTCTGAGTGCGAAGGCACAATACGCCTTCTGATGGGCTACTCCTAACTTTTTTAGTATTAGTAAGTATTTTTTGCCTTATCTAGAAGACAGTATTTCTAAGGAACCCTGTCAACATCCATAATTTCTTTTGATATCTATAGGCTTTTGGAAATATTGAAGAATTCATAGATCACTTTTGCAAGTATATTTAAAAATTCTTTTTTTCTTTGGAATTATAAAGCATCCCCTGGACTAGCAGAAAACAAAATTATTTGTAAGTACAAGTGATAGTGTATATTTTCTGTGAAACTCAGAAACTTTGATCACATATACTTTCAAAATCTTGGAGAGGATATTATCGCTAAATGTTGAAGGAGTATTTATTTTAACCAAATGTTTTTTTCTGTAGCACATTCTAAATTTAAATACACTTTATAAACCATTTGAACTGTGGTGGGCACAAGTCTAAGTAGAAGTTGATCTCATAAACAATTCTGTTTGGTTTATAAACAGTCTTCTTCATGAAAAGGACAATACAAAGAAATAAAATGCTATATTAGAAGCATGACCAGTTCAGAATCTGCCTTCCAGATCAATCCCTAGAAACAAAGTTCTGCTCTGAGACCCTTAGAGGGAAAACGGCCACTTGTCATATTACAATCATGAGTATTTCTTATTTTCCAGTTGTTACTGAGCATATTTAAGATACTCATGAGCTGTTTTGGCAGATACTTATTGATGCATTTTAAGTCTTTTGTTAGCTATAGTCTTTAGTCATTTTAGTACATGGAGAACTAATCTCCAAGTCTGTCAGTCCCATTTTGCATTACAAATCATTTGTAGTTTTATAACTGTCATTTCCAAGGACATCTGGAAAAGATGGATTTATGAAAGGTTATCATGCATTCTAAGGAGGCTGGGAATTAGCATGACTTTGTAAAGGTTCTTGTAAATTGAGCAGCAGCCATCACTGGCAATAAGCTGTTTTCTGCTCTAGTCAAGTATCTTTATTTAAATATTAAGGAAGAGGTATGACCTTTGGCCTCAAAGATCACTATGATACAGCAATAGCACAATCTATTAGCTGTCAATGAAGTATTATGGCCCTGGCTCTCTCAAGACACCTATTTGTGGACAGTGTTATAATAACCCTTACATTAGGCATCCCCAAGGCAAATAACCTTGGCTTTAACAGAGTCAGTTTAAAATTCCTTGGAGTAACATTAAGAGAATATCTGGTTTGTGTCAGTTTAGGATCAACTACCAGCATTAGTCCCCTTCTGTAAATTGTAAGTAGCTGCGGATTTATTAGAATTATTTTATACATGCCCACAGGTAAATATTAAATACAAAGGATGTGAAAACTCATATTGCTTTCTACTTCCTACATAGAATATATATAGATTAATAGACACTTGACAGGTCTGAGCGTTTTAAAATAGGATCCATTTTCTACTGTATACATTTAATTTCTTTTGTTGATGGAAATTACACACTGCTACTAGAATCCAAATGCACCAAAAAAAAAAAATAGGAAAAGAAAGAAATAAAATAAAACAGTAAAAGTGATAAAAAGTAGTCTAGATAACATTCCTATGAGTTGGGATGTTGTCCTGTATAAATAGGTACAGCTACAGTAAGATTAGGGGGCTATCTAAAAAGCTGAGATATTTTCACACGCTGTGTCTTGTTTGTCTCCACTGCATTTTCTCCTCTTCTAGTATCTGTATATCAAATATTCAGAGTTAGGTTCAAGACCAAGTATTTTTAAAGTTGTGGGATGTTCGGAACAAGTCTTTTCTTCTGATCTTCTCTGTAGTTTAGAAAAAAATAAATCCATTTATGCTCCACTAATACCAGCTGCACTGCTTTGAAAACTACAAGACCTTCCCTACATAGAGGAAACCAGCCACTGTTGTTTTTCACACTTTCTGCAACAGAGCCGCTCTAAAGCCACCTTCCTTCAGAGGTAACAGTTAAGGTCAAACTCCACTTAAATACTTTAAAAAATCAGAGGTATCTGCAAGTATTAAAAATAAACTACTAAAAATCCTATTAACATTTCCAATATTTTGACCAGCATACTGGTCATAGTGTTTCCAGCTTTAATGTGTAATACAAATGGCTTTTGTTGCTGAAACACAGCAAACAATTGAATTGAATGTTGTGAAATCAGAAGTTTAGCTAGTTCTGCAAGCACAGCTTCTACACAACTTTATTTTCTGTTGATTTTTATCAGTAGTAGATCATTCCTTAGGCAGGAATAAAAGCATTCGTGTGATGGGAAACTACAGGAGCAGTCCCCCTGTGAGGTTCAGTGCCTCCACGCCACCTCCCTGTCCCCAGAAGGGCTTTGATGGATCCCAGGCAGTGATGGATCCCCTCCAGCCACTGCCCCCAGGACTCCTCTGCTCAAGGAAGGTTTACACATTGCAGAGGAAGAAAGCACCTGAATTAAAATAACTTAGTGCTAAATTGGCCAGTTGTCTTCGCTCAGTTTTGAAGAGTCCCCTTTCCACTCCCTCACCACCTGCAGTGCTTGACCTCCTTAGAGGGTTTTATAGGAGGAAGATGGATAAAGAGAAAAAAAAAGCTGTCGAGGCAATAGTCTACCATGCTGTGATCCACCTCCTAATAGGTGCATTGGGATTTATATCCTTGCCTAATGAAGGCAGAAGAGACAGCTTGTACCTGAGCCACGACTGGAGATATTCAAAACTCCAGTGCAGATTCACGCTACTGCCAGGAGTGTGTGGCTCCTGCACAAACACCATCACTACCCTGAGCAATCTGGGCTTCGGGACCAATCTTTTCAGCCAGAGAGGTCTGCTCTGCTCCAGCAGGTCTTGGCATGGCAGCCAGCCCCTGACAAGAGAAAGAAGCTCCTGTGTCAGACTGGACAATACCAAAATTGCTGGGCTTGCTGTGATAGGACGAGGGGTAATGGTTTTAAAATAGAGGTAGGAAGATTCAGATTAGACATCAGGAAAAAATTTTTTATGCTGAGAGTGGTGGAACCCTGGAACAGGTTTCCCAGAGAAGTGGTGGATGCCCCAGCCCTAGAAACATTCAAGGCCAGGTTGGACGGGGCTCTGAGCAACCTGATCTGGTTGGAGATGTCCCTGCTCCTTGCAGGGGGAGTGGGCTAGATGGCCTTTAAAGGTCCCTTCCAACATAAACCATTCTATGATTCTGTGATTGTAAAATCTTTCAGCAGCTATTTTGGCCCTGGTATTTTCAGAGTTAGAAGCTGCAGATCCGAAAAGCACAGCGCAGTGAAAGATGGTCTCACCTTTCCTGTGACCCTGACAAGCTTATTTCGAACCAGTGCCAGGAAACTCCACATGGTTTCCAAGCAAACAATTAAGTTGAGGATTACAGCAGTTGTTTTCAAGTGTTCAGTTCTCACATATTGCACACTGTGGAGGCAATATTAGCTGTCAATAAAGGACACTTGACTTTCGGTTCACTCTCTCTTTAGCGCTTCTCTTGCAGTGATATTGGATACAAAGCCATTTTCTTTCATAGGGCAATACATGGCAGAATCTAGGATGTAATTTAAGGGGCTCTATTGATATCATAAATTACAAGAAGTCTGCTGAAGCAGTTTATGAATGGCAGTAAAAACCTGAAACTGAATTACATCATTAGAATCATGCACCACATACATGTATTATTATTTATAATACAGACCTAAGTATCCCTGTGTTTTATAGATGAGGAAGATATCATAGGATCTTGTGCTGAACAGGAAGAGGACTTCCACAGCCTCTTGCTAGCAGGTGTGCTTCAATAATGGAATAGAAAAGCATTGTTTATGAAGTTATTTCATAAAGGAGGAAAGAAACCCAGGTCTCTCAGCCTAAGAAAGTGTGACACCACTTCAATGCTTCCCACAAGATCACTCCTTTGTGCCACTCTATGAGTAAAATCTTTGCTTCGCATAACAGAACTGAATTTGAGGAGGATGATGAGGTTCTTAACTTTTTCAGTACACAGAATCTGTGACCATATTTCAGCTGCCAATCAGATCACTGCCTCTGTGCTTTTAAATTCTCTGGCTGGTACCACGGCCTAGCACAAGCACTTTAAAAATACATTTATGCGAAGAAAGAAAGAATAATAAGAAAGCTGTCAGAAACAGCCTGTGAAAGGTCCTAAATCGCTTGTTCTCATTCACTTAAGAATTTAGTTCCCCAAAACAAAGTAATGCATGACCTGTATTGAGACTCCAGACACCTGCTTCAAAAAATGGACTTTGAAGGGGAAAGACCAAATAGGCACATTTTTGTAAGTATTTTTTTGTGAGAAATGTAGTTACTTCTCTGTCTTGCTACACTGGAAAATAGGATGTGAGGCTGATAGCTACATAATAAGCATATTTTTGTTGGTCTATCAAAAAGACAATTTAATAAGCTGAAGCATAAAACCCCTTATTTAGAAGAAAGTCTCCAGCAAAGCCAACAAGCCTTTGCTGTAAAGTCTGCTCCCACCACAAGGTTATCAAAAGCAAGCCAAGTGCATCTCCTCGTAACACTGGAGCCAATAACCATCCAGTCTGGAATTTCAGGGTCCTGGGGAAACCAAACATCTAATTGTTACTGGATTTCAATATACTGAGCATCAAAACTAAATTAGTTCCTCTGAAATGGCAAGACTTAAAGGGCAAATAAGTTTAGTTTATTCCCACACTTGGTAATACTGAGGATGAAGATATGTAGAAAACCATTTTTAGTCTTTTAAATAATGATATCATTACTTGTTACCAGTAAAGCACTGGTATTGTTCCCAGCTATCAACCTGTTAAACCCCTGACTGATCTGCCAGGTTCAGCTGAGGCTGTAGCTGGTCTCTGACAAGCAGGAGGAGCTGATGCTCCTCACACTTGCCCCAGACTCTGGAGGATGAAGAACAGTAAGGAAATTATGGAAGAATATTTCTGTTTCATCCTTCAGATTTTGACACAGTTTGAAACAGGAGAAAAAGATGTCAGAGAGGTGAGTGCGGAGAGATACTCATAACTTTTCAGGCTGACATTTGCCCTTGAGTAGAGATCTTCCTTGGGGTGCACCAGATCCCATTTGTAACATTTTGGGATTTAGAATGTCCCTTCTTTTGTTTTCCATGCTCCTTAACCTCAGTTATCTCAGGCTTTTCTTTCACTTGCCCAAAGGATAGTCTACCTGCTGCAGAAGAGCAAGTCAAATTTAGTGTAATATAGAGTGCAAATTCCCAAGCGGAGACAATGCCTCTTGAGTGTGTACTGCAGAAGTTGGTTCTCTGGTCTATGCTTACGGCTGACCATGCTTACTTTACTTTGCAGTAAGACTAAATTGCTTTGTGTTGGTTTGTTTTTATAGCAGGCTGGCTGTGTATATTAGCTGTTGTGCAGTAGAAATTGTTTTCCAGTGGAAATGATGGAATGGTATTTCTGCAATGACTTTGGGTATTCACTTTATTTTCCTAATGGCTCCACAGTAATGCAGGATTTTTTCTGGGTGAGCTTCCTCCCTCTAATGATGAGGAAAGGTGCCCATGCCACAGATCAACTACTTGATAAAAAGTCATCATCTTAAGAATTTTTAATGATATTGTCTTATGATTTAAAAAGACAAATTTCCTTTAACTCAGCCTCCTCCTGGGAGAGTATGTAAAATACTTAGCTAACAGATTTTTTCAAAATTCTGTGTGTTAAACTTAAATAATTTGGAATCATTTAGTAACTGAAGGCAAGTCCAGTACAAGTATTAGGATAACTAGCCATCCAAATCTTTTGAGATCTACTCTGCTGTACACTGCTCTACTGCTGTAAAATAGGAGAGTAAAAACAAGAATAATGAAATTTTCTGAGGAAACTGCATGGCCGGTAGGGATGCCAACATGTTAAAGCTGATGAATGAAATGAATGTATTAGCCACATTCTTAGCACTAAGTACATATACTTAGGCACAGGGATCTTATCTGGGGAAAAAAACACTGTTTAGAAAGTAACTGAGATGATATATCTCAATTACATTAAAAAAAAAAATTGGTTATTTCTTATGATTTGGGGCATTTCCCCTTATTAGACAAAGTGTTGTCTATCAAACTCATAAGCATATGAATCTCTGTGAATATACTATTGTTCAATATGCCTGCTCATAACTCAGCCTCTTATTCTATTATAATGCTTGAATGATTCACATGCAATGTTTCCAATCCACTTTTCCTAGCTTGTGAAACTTTTTAACGAAATGTTAGCATTTGCAGGCACCAGATGTTTTGACATAAGGAGAAGCAATATGTAAATTTTAATCCATGCTAGGAACAATAGCCTGGAGGCACCTTTTTCTTATTACATGAATCATATACTTAACCACAATGTGGTGGATTATATCAAAATCATCACCACCCTGAATATAGAACACTTGTCTTGTGGTTGCCAATTATGAAACTGATATATATTTAACTTGATGGGTACCAGTGATTTAACCAATAAGCCTTAGCATACTTCACTGCTGCAGCCTCCTTTATAATTAGACTTTTGGTCTGATTATTATCACAACTTCATACATTTTCCTCTAATCTCCCATTGGTTGTCAGTACAAATGATGCTGACATTAAATCTGTTTGTCTGTCAATTGCAAATATCACTACTTCTAATCAAGTAATGTATCACATAGTGCTTTTCTAATCTCTGAAATAACTTTTGGTTTTATTTACTGATGCTGTTTATGTAATTGTTAAGTGTTTGAGTCAGCAACAAGCTGAGCATTGCCTTTCTTCAAAGTGAATTGAGGGCTCTCAGTCCCTGACAAAGGAGCTGAGTACCTTTTATGATTAAATCCTAAGTGCATAATAAATATGTAAAAAAGCAAAGCTTCTTTCTATGGCTAATCACTGAACTTTAAATAATATTTGTATTAATATTCTGTTTTAACACTGATAGGGATGTCTTAACATTTTGATGAAATAAAGAGCCTGGAGAACATCTTTATTACAAATAGAATGTTTATGTGATGTACACAAACAATGAGCACTATTTTACATGAAACAATGAACTATTACAAAGCTATAACTGAAATATATATTAATAGTCAACAACCTTTGCACCATTTAATTCACAGAAAGCACCAAGTACCTTCTAAAGAAAGCAGCACTTCTGATATTAGGAATTCAAAATACAATCTGAATCCTTACTTAATTCATTAAGTAGGAGTATCTTTTAGTGCCAAATGCTACCTAATTATCAGCTTTAAAAAAAATGTTTTACATCTTAAAATACAATATTCTGTTTATCCTAGATTGTCTGGGGAACATCTAGTACATTAAAAGGTTTTTGTAGAGCTTCTTAGTGATTTAACTGATATCATCATGCCTGCTAGCAATTTTGCAACATTCTGAAAACACTTTCCATAAATCAAAGCCTTAGCAGCAGGAATAAGCAGATGGCAGGAGACCATATTAAAGAATGTATCAATTCTTTTTATTAATGGGAGGCTACTGGATCATGATGTATCATAATGGACTAAATGTTTAGCAGTTGTGAAGTGTTTTGTCTGTTAGGTATCTCAGATGTTCTTAGCGGATGTGATTATATTGTCTTGTGATGGCATTCTTTGAGGGACCGGATAGTGAAGTTTCACAAGGGACATATAAAGAGATGTTTTAATTTCAGTCCTTTAATTGTATTCATATAATAAACATAAAATACCAGCATGTATAAAACGTAATTTTACAAAGATTGCATGTACAGGGCTTAATAAAGTACATTCTGTCTGCATACATTGACTTAGAAAACAAGATACTGTACGGTTAACAATGAAAAATAGCAATTATTATAAAAATATTCTACAATCTCATAATAGTAATGTAAATGACTTTACTTATCTAAGAGACTTAACATAATTTTAAATTACAATAATTTTACATCCTCCATTCATATATACAGCCCTATTAAAGTCAAAATGTATTATAATAACAATGTTCTTATTAAGATTAAATGACTGAATTATATTTAGTTATTTTACTATATAAGCAACTGTGTTCCTGTTTGTTAAAACTGTTTGCACTTGCTGTAGCTTTTCACGCTACCCATGCTATGCACAATGAAATAATTTAGGTTTCTGTTCTCAGTATAATATCTCTATCCATTTCATGAATTAAACAGGATGTTAGTATTTCAACTCCCTTTCCTTTTGTGTAATTATCCGTCCACTGTTTTGTGTGTTCCACAGGAATATGTCCACCAGCTTTGAACAGCTGCTGCTGAAAACAAGCAAGAACTCCTCATTTAATACATCTTGACAAAAATAGCCAGTTCCCCTCATCCCCTGCCCTGCTTGAGGTCAAACTCTGTACATCTTTAAATTCTTTTCCAGGCCCAGAGCCACAGACATGTTGTGCATCTCTTTCATGAGATTTCGTTAAACAGATCTCTGTAGGAAATAGCTAAAAGGTGTATTACACTTGCACCACATTTTAGTCCAATAAAACTCTCATGGACCGTAAAGAAATTCTGCCTGAGGAAGGACATTGGGATTTGTCCCTGTAGTCGTGAAATCCCTTTCCTTTCCTCTGCACAAGCCAATAGGACTGTGGTCTACTCTCCTCTAACAGTCCTCTTGGCTTCACTGCAGCCTCACTAAACCTGAGGTGGGAGAGGGAGCGCTCGCTCTGAGAAGTCTGGGACATGGTTACCAGCACACACATGTAGATGCCTTCAGTACCGCCTATTTATGCCCAGAATGTCCTAGAGTGCTGTTTCTTGCACCCTCTATTAGCACTTAATTTCCAGAGTGATGCTGTAATACACCTGCAATACATCTGATGCTGTAATGATATAGTTATCAGCTAACATTCAAATTGTGATGACGTCCTACTAGGAAAAACGTAATGGTAGTGAAACAACATTGCCATAATACATACCTACAGGTATGGATACATTTAGTGTTTTGAGCAAGGGGGCTAGCAGTTTTGTGTGAATGAAGAGAGCACTTGAATGTGTTTGATGATAGATGTAATATGGTATATTGCAAAATAAGCATTTGCTACCTTCTGTTAAGTTTCTCATGCAGGAAGGAGAAAAAAAAAATCTGATGCTTCAGACTGAAACAATTGTCAGAAGAATGAAAATCAACTTTAAAAAATTTAATGGATACACTATAGTGTTTTTTTAGAACAGTGCTTATAAAAGTGATGAAATTCGGGATGTTATTTAAAGTCAATATAGTTCAGAAGTATGGTCTAACTCCCATGTAAAAGTTCAATGGGAAAATCATGTAATACATTCATATTTAATTTCTTTTTCTCCATTACGAGCAATCCACACTGGTGTATTTAAAACTAATGTAGTAGAAACTGCAGTACAAGGACAAATGGCATTTAATATCAACCAAGCGTCCCTTCCTTTCACCAGCTGAAATGGACAATACGTATCCTACACTAGACATAATGTAGGCATAAATGTTACTTTTAATTCATTGTATTTTGTATTCCAATGTCAATTTTAGCTAGTCTTTGGCAAAACTATGACAAAGTGGTTCCTCTTTTAATGACCTTAATTTACAGAACCCTCAAATGAAAATTATGATTAGTTCTATGTTCAATTACCTTTTGTTAACACTCATTTGTCTTTCCATTCTTTCCTTCCATGCTAAAAAAAAAATAAAATGACCAGAAGACTGTTTGTTGTTGTTGTTATTTTTTTTAAGCATGCAGTGGAAGCGTATCTTAGCCTCTTCTGAGAGTCGAGTGTGTGCAGGCCTGTCTGGGACACTACACGTGCAACAAGATGATCAGTTCTGCTCTGTCCAGCTTACATCCAAGTAGTTTGCGTAGGGTCATAGAAATCCTTTCGTTTCCTAGAAACATAAATATTCTTGTGAAATGGGATACTCCGTCATTTTTCATAGCCATCTGGATGTATTTATTATCCTACTACTAACTTTCCAATTAAGAATCTAAACAGTGTGACACTGTTTGGGTTGGTGGTGGAAAACCTCAGAAGGACTGTGAGGAGGACCCAGGTAACAATAACAGAAGAGGCAATAGGAAGAAACAGTGGGTCTCTTCTTGGATAATATGTTTACACACATTTAAAACGTTAACGCAAAAAACCCAATCCATTTTAATCTATTCTTACTTTTTCCAATTCTGTGACACTTCTGGGGTGTGAGGCAGATTCAGTGACAGCAAAATTAATACATACTTTTGAAATATATTTTGAATTGTTAGAGAAATCTCTAATGTGATCTTTTGGCTCTGGTTGAGGAAAAGCTATGAAGAACCTGTGCCAGCTTATTTTCCCATGTGTTAATACTACGATTAGAATGATTGTACTTAATGTCCTCCAGGAACATACATCACTCTTGAGAATTTCACTGTGTATAGAAATGATATGCCTTCTACCTGCCTGCTAACTGCCAAGCCTTTACTGAGCCATCAAACCTGAATATCCCCTTCAGTTTGAAAAGTCTTCCTTTCGTGCTTTTCTGTAGTGACTCCAAAGCCAAATTTGAAATCAAATTCTCCTTGTTTCAAGTGTATGTAATGGGAATCTTGTCATTTCCCTCCATTTCCAAATGGATCAAAGGCATGTCTATGGATAGAGTTCCTTTGGAAAACATTCCTGTGCTGCCAAAGGGCACTGAAAGCATTGTCCAGAAGCATGCTGTCGTGTCTCTGAATTCTGACCTCTTCCACACAAAAAGGACACAGTTTGAATACTCTTGAAATAAGCAGCTGACATAGCACTGTTACTGGTAGTGCTTGTTTTAAATTGTGCTAATTGTAACACAGAGTATCTTTCTTGCACCTTGTAAGTCCACACAGTCTTTCTGCTGAAATGTCGTATCTTCTTCTATCTGAGTTCATCTGAGTTCATCTGAGTTCATCTCTGCCATTATGTTAGTTTCCATTTTTCTTCTGTATCATTAAAACATATATTAAAAGTCTGTTCTTTTTCTACAAATGAAATTTTTAAAAAGTGGGATTCCATGAAAAGCTTAATGGATTTTCTCATTTTAAAGAGAAGTCTATGCAGTTTAAATTTCATGCTCACTTCACTTGTGCAAAAGCATTACTGTCTGGTTTTTCAGATCTTAAAACCTGCAACATCTCTATAGTTCCCAGCTTAAATAGTTCACTGTTGCTGTAAGTTTCATAGAATTTTTAGTTACATAAGAAAGAGAAATTTAAAAATTACTAGAACTCATGTTTATAGCAGAGAATAGTGAATACAGATTGAAGAGAGTTTGAATAAACTTTTGTAACTTGGATATTCCTTTTGCGGTAACCAGTTTCATGGTTCAGTGTTGTAAAAAGTCATGATACGATAGTAAAAACATCCTAATGAAGAAAGACTTGTGCAAATGTCACCTGTTAGCAGAGGGTGTGAGTCTGGGGCAAAGGGATATGAATTCACGTCCATCTCATTTTCCTGTGAAGTAAGGGCTGATTTAAACCCTTGTCAGGTAACTTATCTTCACAGTGGCCCTCCTTATTAGTACTCAAAATAAGCACAAACACCATGCTTATGTTCAACTCAGTCTTTTAAGAAGCTGTTTAGAGAAGTATGAGGCCCTTTCTGCTTTTACAAATCATCTCCATCATCTGTGCTAAAGCTGCTTCTCCTGCTGCTCTCTTTTGATGCAGCTGGGGACGTGGAGGACAAGAGTGGGTCTGTTCCAAATGGCGACACCATGGTATCATCCAGTAAAATTTCCTCTAGCCGTTGCTCTTCTTTTAAAGCTGCACTGAAGGACAAATCTGTGAAGTGTGAAAGTGGATCAGAAAAGGCTGTAGATCCATCACAAATATCAGAATTTGGTCCATGTGCCAGAGGCATTTGTTGAGAGTAGTCTACAGAATTCTCCTCTGGATAAGACTGTTGCTTGATGACCTGTGCAGCTAAATCAACAGCACTGAGTGAAGACATGACTGGAAGGCCGTGCGCACGTGCCTGGATCTCTAGTTCCTAATATTTAAAACAAAACTAGTTAGATAATGGCTTTAAAAGACAAAACAGTGTCTTCAGAAGTATTGCAATAAGTATATGAATCGTACATGCAAATGAACGATACCTTTTGTCCAGTTGTGAGACTACATCTTAAAACATGAAATTGTTAATCTATGAAAATTCCCCTCGTGTCATTAAGCAACTGTTCTATGGGAACATCGGGTAGGATAGCTTCTCTAAAACCATTGCGTACTGAACCTAATAAAGGTGACAGAAAAACATTGCAACTTTCTAGTTCATTATCCACTGCTATCCAAAGAAACAGAAGATACTTTACTTGACTGATGATGGATTTTATGTCTGTCTGTCTGTCTGTCTATCTCATCTGCATATGTGTCTATATTCAAATCTTGGGTTTCAAGCCATGCAGGGCCATATTCTGCTGTCATGTGACAAGCAGATATAACATGGCTACAAAGGGAAAAGTAAAAGGGAATTTTGTGCCCAGTATTGATTTTTGGGTACAATAATACACTTTTTTTCTTCCTTTTTTGTATTTCCGTGGCTCTAATACATAAGGAAGTTATTTGTACAAATGCTTTCTTAATTTTCCATGTATTCCTTTATGTAAGGTCTAATTAACAAAGGAATTTCCTAGAAATCTAAAAAAAAAACCCTACTCCCTAATATACACAGTAATAAATAGGGAAAGTCAATTCATTTTTAATAAATGTCATTTGGCAAAAAAATTATATAGATTAATAAAATTTGATGAGGGATTAGTACTGAGGAAGCTTTGTAGTTCATGGTGACGCTCTTATACAAACCTGAATTCGGAGCAGAAGTCTTCTGTTAGCATGCTCTAATTTCTTCTGCCTGTGTTCTAATTCTCTGGCTCTCTGTTGTTCTTTTTGTAGCCACTTGATGTACTCCACTGATGCTTTTAAAATAGTTCCTTTGTTCCAGCGCATATCACTGCAGAATGTAGAGATAACCTTTTCACAATTGTGCATGTCAGCAGAATTCATAAGAACTTACAAAATCTTTTACATTAATATGAAATAATGATTTACATGACTATTATTCACTCTTAGATATTATTGCTTCTGAATGGAAATTTTAATAGAATAGTTAAGAAGCCCTTATATAGTAAAATTAATCCCAGAATGAAAATAAGTGTCAAAAGAAAGTAATAAAGTGACTTTTTGTGGGAGAGCTAAATGCAATATCATGATTCTACCATTACAGTTTTTATATTTTTAGTGAAAATTGCTTTTATTATTAACTCTAAGATTAAAATCTATGTGCAGTATTTCTGCATTAATGAACTAGGAAATATACATTACTGAGGACTTAAGCCTAAATTTTTAAAGATCATTTTGAATATACTACTCCTTTTACCTGACTTACTAATGAGGTTGCTTTTATGCTTGTTGAGAAAAAAATGGTCTGTGCTGAATGCCACTCCTCACTGATGATAGAACAGACAAATCACACTTTGGTAGCCGTAATGGCTATGAAATGACAAAAATCCTGTTCAAAAATCTTGAAAAATATAAACCAAGTTAAAATCCACAGCTACATGCAGACACCAACTCAAAATGAAAGCCTTGGGAAATAAAAAAAAAAATAAAAATCTATCCATCATTCAGGAAATCTCGGTTCCAGCTTACAAGCAATCTTACTAACAAAAATACATTTGTGCAAGTGCATCTGTTCAAGGACTTTCATGTACCCCTTTATCAACTTTGCTCATATTTCTTTATGTAATGTCTTGGAGGCCTTGGAACAAGAATGAAATTTGATGAAAATGTTTAATTTCTAATAAGGTTCTGTATTTTATGATATAGGATAGGCCTGCTGCTTTAAAAATACAAACCGAAGGTTTTATCCAAACTATCCACTTCACTACAAGACAGCTTAGACCATGCAGAAAATTGGTGGATGTTCTGGTCCTAAAAAGCAACCTGAGAAGGAAAAAGCTATTTAAACCTGTAAGAATTTGAGGTTAGGAGTGACAAATAACCACGTTAGAGTTTGGTTTGTTTTTTTTTTTTAAGCACCTATTCCAAAAACATATACTTATATGCTGGCATTTATAGAGTCAAAAAGAAATATAAATTATACTCCAGTCTGTCATCACTTTCCATTATTCCTTCGTTTCTTTTGTCAATGAGACTTACTCCTACTCACATGCTCCCCTACAGTGAGTAAAACTGTGATCTGGAGTGTTTTTACTGCAGCAGTGTCTATGCTTTACATTCAACCTCTCAGAGTAAAGTGCCTAAGAAACCTTCCAACCTTACCCCAAGGCTTAGCACCCTTAGAGACTTCCACCAAGGCAGTTGTCTTTCTGCTGAATGTATAGGGCAAAAGTCAGGCAGGAACATGAACTGGGGACCCAGACCACCTGGTCTTTCCTGATGCACTGTACCAGGCATAAAAGCTTATGGAGCTGATAGCTTTAAAGATGCTGAGAAGAATACACAAAATTATTTATGATAAAGCATCAGTGTTTAAACACTAGAAATCCTTGAATTTAGATCATTTACTAGAGATTTGGGAGAACCAACTGCTTGATTAGAGAGGGCTTGAATTCACATCTCCGTTCTCTCTGGGAAGCACACAAACCACAGGGATCCATCACGCTGGGACCTCCCCTTGTCTCAGTGATGTGGGTCAGGAGTCCACAGCTTTCAGGATTAGAAGGTGAGGAGGTCAGAGAGAAAATAATTATTGTTTCAGACCCTGCTGTCTACAAAGCCAAAATATCAGAGGCTGCTCACTGAAGTGGGTATGTATTCTCATTTATACCATCCCTGGTCAAAGAAACCAAAGCAGAAGTGGGAGTGGGAGCCAAGAGCAGAACCTGTCTCCCTCATGACAGCTGAACCATCTCTTGGCAGTCCCTCTGCCTCCTCCTTTCTCTCCCTGCACTTCTTGCCCAGGTGGGAGGACAGAACATTTTCTTGCCAGCATCCCATGGACTCCCTCCTAGGAGAGGACTTTCTCCTCACATGTGGGATACCTGTGTTCAATCTGTAAAAGTTATGGAAGTTTTTAGTACACATGATGCTTATTTTCTGGACAAATCTTTGACTGCTATCACCACACTACAGTCTTCTTTTCTTTAGACCTCTTTTGAAAGCTAGGTAAGGACTGAGAGGTCTCTATTTACACCTGAATTGCAGTGGCAGTGAGATGCCCGTCTGTCTACACCAGAGCACTCTGGTGGAGGTGAAGTTAGGGGGACGACAACATCTCAAACTGAGAATCTCCACTGCCATTGCAGATATGAGCTATGTGTGATATATATAGCTCATAATTACAGTAGGGTTTTTTTTAATCTCAAATGAAAATGACTGATTTAGGACATTTTCATGGCAACTTCGAAAAGCACTATAGTAGTAAGAAAAGCTATAGAATAAATTCGAAAGAAACACGATCTGCCTACGCAAGGGGGGGGTCACCTCCTCCTAGCCTGTGATTAAGACAAAACTAAGCCTGTTTTGGACTGATGGTCTGAACATAAAAATGTAGCACTATGAAATTAAGAATTAATCTATAGCTGGCAAAATGGAAATAATTAAGACATATAACAGCAGGACAAAAATATGCACATATCACATATTTGGCAAATATTTCATAGTGATAACACAAACACTTTCATGTCTGTTACAAAATGTTATGAATTCAACATCAATTTCAGACAAAAGTATTTTTGGTTAATTTTTATGATCAACATATAAATAAGCCATATATTCATGACTGTATTTGTAATCATTTTGTGAGTAAATTCATTAATGTCAGACATAATTGGCAACCTTTCTGATTTACTTATATTTAGCTCATGTTGCCTTGATAGTTTGAATTTTTATGTATATAGTAATAACATTTTTTTCTCATAGGTTGAAATAAATCATCACTGCAGGGCTAATTCCTGGATTCAAATTGCCGGAGAGATGGATCTGGTCAGATTTTGCATAAGATATATATGGATAGGTATCTCTTGTGGTAATATTTATAAAATTGAGAGGCAAAAGCATCATGGATATATAGGATGAAAATGCTGTGATTACTATTATCATTTAAGAGACTCTCTTACTTTACATGTGTGTATGTGTCTGTGCATGTATCGCACATATCTTCTACATGTCTCATATACAGATATATTGGTTGGTGTCTTATTAAATGAGGAATTTTGAAGTTAAATCTTCCAATGTCTGAAGGCAACACAGCAAAGGATCAGCTGGTGACCTTAGAAACCAATATGTCTTTCACTTCATGTCTCTTTTTTTTATACCAGGAGCAAAAGAAAATATTGAAGATGTCTGTGCTGGTTTTGCATCACAGATACTCTCCATTCATTTCAGCCCAGAGCACCATACAGCAGTCACAGGGCAGTGCTATGGAGAAACAGAGGTTCTATGCAGATGTTCAGGGTTGGAAGAGAAGCAATATAACTAGTGAGAAGGAAGACAAACCAGAGGGAACAGGACAGAGGAGGTGCCTCCATAGCATTAGTCTGCAATGCATCTAGATCTGCTTAGCAGGCAGGCAAGCAGATTCACCTATGACGAGAAGGAAAAAGACCCTCAGCATCTGAAGATGGATTAAATCCAGACACAGCAAGTGCATAAGAAGAATTCAGAAATCCTCTGATGAGTTATTGGTTTTCTGTTCTTCTTTGAAAGTGTTGAATTCTAAGTTGGGTGCAAATAAAGTTATCCGAGAAATGATATTATCCGAGAAATGATAAAAGTGACAGTAGGAAATTGTGGGGTTTGCTTTTTAGAGATTTATTTATTGTGCTTGCTCAGTATATAATAGAGGTAAAATTTGAAATGATAAGGCCTACAAACCCATTTAAGAATCTTTAAAAACTGAGAAGCCACTGGCAGTTGTTAGTCATTTTATTGGAAACTGCTGTATAAAAACAGCCAAAACAGTTGCATTCATTACTGTTTTGAACCTATGAAGTTCAATACAGATCAACTAGTCTTTGGAGACAGGAGGAAATATTTTCTTCATTTTACTGTTTCACTATCTATTAATTCCTCTTTTTTTCTTTTTTTTTTTCCCCCTTACTCTTTATTTTTGTTGTACGTATGTAAGGCTCCATCCTGTAAATAGTGAAACACATGGGAAACTCTACACATGAAACCAATCAGTTGAGAGCAGTAAGAAGTTTTAGAGGTCTGGTCACAAGAAATGACCTCTGCAAAGTAGGATTGTGTCTCTGTGTGTGCATGTGGTACAATAATTTGAAATTTTTAGCAAGCTACGCATGTGTTATGTAGTTTAATTAACAGAGGTCTACCACACTTAACATGATTTGCATGGAAAAGTAGCAAATAAATACAAAACATAGTGTTTTACTAGTTTCTGAACCCTAGCTCCTCCTAACTTTACCAGCTGAATCTCTGCAGACCTCAAATGCCCGGATCAAAACATGTAATCCTCACCTAGGAGAGTTTCTCCTTTAGTAGGAGAAAGACACATAACCATGAGAGTGATCTTCAGCTCATTTCCATTAAAGCAACTTTTTTGAAGTCAAGGGAGCTTCACTAGTTTACACAAGTTGAACTCCTGTAGGAAGGATGAGCATCTGATCATTTAAGATTAAAACTAATTAACAAAAACAGAGGAAGAGGGTGATAGTCACACAGTTTGCCAGTCACATAGTAGTTACTAATAACAAATATATTTGTGAAGCTGAAACTATGTTTGCAGACCATTTCTTTCCCTGTTTCTGAGAAATTATCTTTAAACTATGCTTGCTCAAAGAAATACTTTGAAGGACTTTGTACTTGTTTTGATGACCTGCACAATTACAAAGTGTATTCTTCTGAAAGGGGCAGCAAGTTTCCATTTTATAATAGCATGAGTGTACACAAGCTCTTCCCTTACAAGAAACGTGGCTGTGCTGGCCATTAGTGGATCTGTCCCCAGACAACAGACAAAAGGTGAGACACAGGCAGATGCAGAGAGCAGAGAGAGTAAGAGCAACCCACTACTTATGCCCAAATCCTCAGTGGTTCTCTTAACATCCTGGTTCTGTAAAATGACTACAATTCTTAAAGGAAAGTTTTGGTTTTTTTTTTTCTTAGTATTTCTGGCAATTCTTGTCCAGTTACCATAAAACAGTCCTTGTGTAGACATTTCCAGACTTTATCACAATGTGAAATCCTGTTAACCACCTGAAATGGGGTTCTCAAAGGCTGAACACAAAGGAACCATGAATGGAAAGGTAGGCATATTTAAAAGAGCAGGTTATGAGGTTTTCAGCAAAATATGACCAAGTATTTTGAACCTTTTTTAATTCTGTTTTTGAATTATTCTCTATAACTGTTTTGCATTTCTGAATCATCTACCACTTGGATATCTAAGCATTGAAAATGAAACAAAGGAGTGAAAGTTCTTTGCAACTTATAGTTATCTCTGTTTTCTAATGCTCATGAAGTGAACTTAAAACACCCATTCATTTAAGCAGTGTAATCCACACTTTTCATAATTAAATTAAAAAAAAAAAAAAAAGTGAAAAGAATAAGGGTTTAAGCCAGTCAAAATAAAATCCCTGCAGAAGCTCTGCAGGAGCCAAACAAGTGCACTGTTAGTTTTGTAACTAACAAAACAAAAGTGAAATAAAAACTCCACACACCACTTCTAAGAAATATAAATCATAAAAGGTTTCCAAATAGCATCAAAAATGTCCTTTTCGCTTCCTGAGTCTGAATGTAATCTTCTTGAAGCAAGCCACCTGGGACAGGCATGCTAACCACAATGGCTTAGTTAGAGTAATATTTGCTCTTCAATGCAAAGGCTGATTTGCTTCACTGTCATTAGTCCAAGCTTTAGGAAGGTTTCTCATTTTATAGCTAAGTTCCCACTATAAGAAGAATCTTCTAAAATCAATATATGAGGTGAAAATGCTATGTCTGACAAAATGTTACAGATAGAGTGTTGTGAGAGATGATACATCTCTTTCTTTCAAAGAAGAAGAGGCCAGATTGGGGGCACAGTGAGGTGTTGTGAAGGAACAAGCTAGAACTGAAAAAGAGGGTAAGGACACTGAGTTATGATTTAGCATCACAGGACTGTACTAGAAAGAAATAATAATTTTGATCTACTCACTCAACAAAACAAAATGGTCAAATTAATGTATTTCTGCCTACAAATATTAAAAGAATGTATTTACACTTCTTTGGATTAATTTAACCTGGCACTAAGCTACAGCAAAGTTGTAACATAGCTTAGTTTTTCAAAAACATCCTACACCTTTTGATGCCTCTTTTTTCTTAACACCAATTTGAAACCTTTTAAATAGGCTTATTTTCGAAAGGCGTACTGATTACCAGCCTTTTGAAGACAGCAGTCCTTAAAATGCTAGACACGCAAGTTCACCTTGTGCTTTTGTAAACATAAACCACTTTGGGGCTGTCACACTGTTGAACTCAGTCACGGGTTTTCAGACTAAAACAAGAAAAGATGATGCCTTCAGGATCTACACCTGAAACTTTTTCATCAGGTAACAACACCAAAATCTGCCAGTAAAATCCATCATCCACTTACTGGAGCAGAATTACAGGTCTAGATCATCCATTTTAAGAAGAGCTTGAGTGATTACCCTAGGTATTAATGTTTTGAATAAACTCATAAACTAAACCTGAATTCAGACCACAACATGTAACTGAAACACCTGTGTAGACAATCAAAAATTACAACTGGAATTTGTACCTCATGCCCATTTCTAATTGCAGTATAACTTGCTTCCACTATTGCTTTATAGCCACAAACCAACAGTGCCATCCACTGTTTTTATGAGAAATTTTTCAATTATTTGCCCAAATGGTCTTGAATACTGAAAGATGCAACAGCAAAATTAAAACTCTTCTACCAGTCTGTGTTTGCAGCAGAACACATGCTGCCAAAACTTCACTTAGGTACTTAAAACACTTCTTATTTTAACTCAGTCATAATATCTAATTCTGTATTAATAAGAATATGCTCATTTATCTAATCTTGGGTGGATTCTGTAGAAGGAGCTGAGTTCATGAATTATCTAAAATAGATGCGGTATGCTAACTTTCTTTCTGGTGATTTCACTCCAAATGGCTTGTTAGATCAACCTTGTACTTATGTAAGTCTCACACAGCTTTATATTGTTACAGAAATCCTTAATATAATAAAAAGTTTCTTAGTCCTAAGGAAAAAAAAGAAGGTTGAAGTATCAATAGATGTTTTCATTTGAAGTATCATGCAGGCCTGTATTGACATGCAAATGATAAAGACAAAATCTGTATAATCAATTTTATGCGAGCCACAATCATGCTAGTGCATGGTCTTAAGGCTTCCCTGAGTGACATGAGAAATCTAAGGCTAAAGTTCAGCATTAAATATCACACTGAATTGTTATTGCTAATCTTGCAATAGTCTGTCCTACTGAGGTGGCTTTTTTCATATTGATGACAAATATAAGCTTTACGGGAATGCAGGTATAGTTTAAGTAATATGCATTTTGTGTTACTGTAAGTATATGCATTGGTATAAAATGCTATTATTATAGCAATTATAGCAATTATTATTTTTATTCTTGCATTTTAAGACTGTTGTTTTCCCTGCACTGAGCAGAGGACTTTTGAAAAATGCTCAGTCTACAGACATATAAGCTGATTTTTTTTTTTCCTTAGGCAAAGAATAGACAGTTACAACATGCATTTTGTTTTATCCCACTAGAGGGCCCATGGCAAGGGCTGAAAGCATCATTCCCTCCTTCTCCAGGGACACCACACATTGCTCCCAGGGACAGAGAGCTGGATTTTCTGTTGTTTGGCTTACCTTCTTTTTTCCTTTTTTTTTGGTTTTGTTTGGGTTTGGGTTTTTTTCCCCTTATGTGGCATTCTCTCTTAAACACCCTGGAATCGCTTTCATTTTATTATCCTTTCACACAAGTTTTCCCAACAGGCACCAAAAATCTGTCAAAAATTTATTACCTTAACAGTCTGATCTGAGTCAGTGACCCAGCATGGAAGATTTTGTATCCCATTACTCAATCCTATAGCCAGTATATGAAACTGTCCTTTTTTTTTTTTTTTTTTTCCCTGTGTTTAAACTATAAACATTATTACAGAAAAGACTGTTGAACTCACGGATCATTAGACTTGGGGATGAGTGTGCCAAGCTCCTTGATTCGGTAATTAATATTATACCTCCTTCTTCTCTCAACTGTTAAAAAGAAACAATTACTATGGTTATCTTGAAATATTATTGGACAAATTCAACATAAAATATTTTAATTAGTTAAAAGTGTGTCAGTCAATGTACACAAAATTTCTTTCTTAAATAGAAGCTCCAACATGATCTTTCACCTGTCTCTGACTTACTCTCAGGACAAACTCCATGATTAGTACAATCTCTGTATCTCACCCTACCTGTAGATTTCTCCCTCATTTACAACTAGACTCCTAGAGAATGAAACAGGCCCATGTTGCCTAAATGTGAGCTAACACTTCCTCTTTGTCTGATGTTTATGTGTACTTTCTCCATCCTGAGTGTACAGTTAAGTGACCCCTTGCACCCCATTGGCACAAATGTGCTGGGTCTTGTAGGAAAACACAGCGTACGTAAGCACATAGCAACTGAGAAGATCTATTTCAGTTATGCTGGAAAAATAGCGGCAGAGCAAAAAGAGAAAGTGCATTAACTATACAGTCATTGACATAATAGCTGTTGTTTATTTAATAATTACAGTGTGCAAAACTTCTGCAAGAGACTCATCAAAAAGTAGTCAACTAAACACTGGCTCTTAAACAAAGCAAAGAAAAAATGTTATTTGCAAGTGGACACTTACAATGTACTTTTTCTTTCTATTTTTGTAGGGTTTTTTTCCTGAAAATAAACCCCAAACGATTATGCTAGTGAATTAGGGGGAATATTTTGAAGCTTGGAAAAGTATTTCAATAGAACTTTCCTGAATTATGTCTGTTGCAGTTCCAGTGTTCTCTTGAGTTATGAATAGCATTTCAAGTACTAAATTATACTAAAACCAAACCAGAAAATTATTTTTTAAACTGCGCGGACAGGATGACCATGTAGGAAATAAACATTACACCCTTAATTCTTTGTTTAAAAAAAAAACAAAAACATAACCAGAACCAAAATGCATTTAGTAATGGATGAAACATTTGCTGTTACAAGAAGAAAAGGTTTCCATTTCTTAGATCTGAATCTTTTTTTTCTGATTTCACTGAGGATCCAGTCTTTCAAAATGAATGTTTTTCTAGTTCCTCCTTGATATGAGGAAGTACAAGAACATTTCTGTAAAATGTGGATCTTAATTCAACCTGAAACATGAATATTTGTAAAAATCAGGTTTCAAACCTGATTTTTTTTCAGACAGCTCTAAAAAAACTAGTACTCATCAAAGAGTAAATCGCACTAATAAAGCCTTTATATGTAATGCATTAAGTCTAAGCCTTCAGAGAGTAGAGCTATCCCCAGAGAGATTTTTAGCCCTGAAGTATACACCTGGAGCCAAATCAGAAGAGATATTGCATGTCTGCATTCTATCACCCTGGCATCCAGCCTTCAGCTCAGTTGCCAGTTGTGAGGGACAGTTCTCATACATGTCTTCTGTGTTCAGGAATGATGATCTCAAAGCCAAAATAAACAATGGAGGCAATGGTAAGTCCTGGCATCCCTAAAGTATGTGTGGGCCTGTCTTTTCCCTTCTCTTAGTTCCAGACAACTCCCACCCACCACCTTTCCCAGTCCAGCAAAAACTCCCCATTCCTGCCCAAACAAGACAAGCAGCAACATCACTGGCACTTCCGAGAAGATGCGCTAGCAACAGGCTTAAAAATCTACATAGTTTATCTGTAATCAACAAAACCATAAAGACAGAAATGAGGATGCCTTCTGGAAAGTCTAAGTAAGAGAAAGTTGTCCACAGTGGTTGCTAGCACATTGTACCAGTGGATGTATACTTCCAGGTATGTAACTTCATGCAAGTAAAGCCATAACTCCCTCTAACATCAATGCAATAGCCAGAGAACAAAGATATAAATAAGAGAACAAAGATATAAATGGTGGCTATTAACTAATTATCAATTTAAGTTCATTAAATTAATAGAATCATAGAATATCTCAAGTTGGAAGGGACTCATAATGATCATCAAATCCAGCTCCCAGGCTATATCTGCTGGAAAAAAATGGAAAGGAAACTGGAAAATGTAATTGCTTTATTCAACACTTTCCAAAAAAAAAAAATCTTTCAGATTTTTTGTTTCAAATTACTCTTTAGAGGGATGAATTACCTATTTTTTTTTAGGTAATGTTCTTTAAACAATGAAAAAAAAAAAATAAATTCTGTTGTGGATAAACCAAAATGTTGTTTATTTTTATAAGTTTAATATTTAGACACTGAACTGTGAATTTCACTATGTTCTAAGCCTACACTACATAAGATTGTTCCTTTAGAGCTGAAATGCCTAACATTTGCTCATGGCTGCACTGTTCTCCATAAAGGACACAGAAATCTCTCCCAGCCTACAGAGGTTAAAGGGCTTGTCTATCAGAGCAGAGTTAGTACACCACGAGTCTCATCCAGTCCTGCCCTGATCTCCTTTTGTAAGAGACGATTTCCACAACTTTAAGTTCGTAACTAATGTTTAAAAGTTATCTGCTATCCTCTGTAATTTTTTTTTTCCTTTCCATCATAGGTAAAGAGATACAGCCTCTCTGTTGGGTGCTTCAGTAAGTAAGATGTGAAGACTCTGGATTGTCACTGTTGGTTTTTTCATCATCCACCTCCTTTCTTGTCTGTTTTGCACTGTAATTCTTAGAGACAACATGAAGTAAACTGTGCAGGATATATGTACAACTGTAGAATGAAAGTATAATAGCAGGAGATTATATGGAAAGAAATTAATTACAATATGCTAAGTATTTTGAAAGACAAAAGTCAAAGACATAAATTAATTTCAGGGAAGAAAACTCTGTGGTTGGCTGTGTTTGCAGACTGAATTCAATTTGATGACCCTGGTAAGGTGCTGATTTAGAAGAATTGAGACGTGGTAGTTACATTCCCCATACATTCTCTTTAATGAGATGGAAGCTGAATGTATACTTACTGAGATTGTGGTTATCCTTTTTTTGTCTCTCCTTTGCCATTGCTCTTGTATCTGCTTCTGACAGAAAGTAACATTTATTAAAACAGTCCTTAAGTTGCAATTTCAATACTTCTTTTACCTTTTCAAAATGGCCTTTTGTCACAAAGAGCAGCCTTCTAGTCTTTTTACTTCATTACTCTTTTTATTATTAAACAAGATCATAAGCAGAACTATATTCTACCAGTACTAAATTTTTGAGTAAGTCTGGCAGGTTGCTTAAGATTTTTTTATTGCACATTTTTTATTTAAGAACATAGAAATGCTATGCTAGGGTTTTTTTCTCCAATTTGCTGTATTCTACATCAGGATGGAACTCACAATACACTAATGTGAATATGGATTTGTATATCCCATAATGCAAGGGTTTAATCAGATTTGTAAGATATTGAACCAACTTACTGTTTCCTCTGAGTGACACTAATAAACTGTACATGGTTGTTAGCATTCTTTGGATTAATTGAATGTAACTTTTAAAGTTTTTAATCCACTAATATAGATTTACCTTGAATAGCCTTATTGTAAAGTTTTAAAAGGCCTATTTGTTCTACCCTGAAACAAATTTAATGGATGATAATTTATTTATACCGTTGATCAGGAGCCAACATGTGGAAGAATCCACTATGTTTCCTAAAATAATTTGGTTTATTAGAAGCATGATGTTCATGAAAAACAGGCAGCAAACATGGTTTCTGAATTGCTAAAGAGGAGAACAGAAAGAAAACTTTTCTTCTTGGTCCTTGCTGTTTTCCTTAAATCCAAAATTCTCAGGAATTTAATTATAGATATCTATTTCACAGTTAAGATTTATTCACCTTCTAAGCAAAACACTATCACTGTTGAAATTATAAAATACTGAAATCTCAGAGTTCTTTTACCTGTGAGTTCCCTTTTTACTGGTAGATTAGCTGGGCAAGAAGCATTTGTGAGACCCATATTAGCTGGTGCCATTCCCTGGTCACTGTTATATATATCCAAAATGCTGCTAGATAGCTTGAGGGGTAGGGGGAGAAAAGAAGAATAAGAAAAAAAAAAAATTAAAATAAATAAAAGACTTAAAAGATTAAAAAAGCATAATATAAAGACCAAACTTAGTTGAATATGAGTCTGGTGTTCTTTCCAAGTAGTTGTGTATATGTGTCTAAAGGGAAGTTTGCCATTATGTAGAATTAAGTGAAATTGAAAGTGAAGGGTCACAGTCTGCCACTGCTCCACAAGCAGCTTTCTAAGTGTCATTTCTGTGGGTTTCAGATGCAGAGAGATGGCAGGATATGGCCCTCCGTGCCTGTTTTTTAATCACTTCTATACAGTATTTTCCAATAACAGGATTACCACAACTGCACTTCAAACATGAATTAGGTTGAAAGCAAAAATAATCTTGCTGGTTTTGACCTGCTTCCCAGTGATTTTTTCAACCACATCACTAAACTGCATTGGTACTTCATACTGTGCCTGGTTTAGCAGTATAAAGATTCAGTGACCCAGTTAGATGCAATAGTTAAAATTAGAGTGGACAGAACATCAAAGAATATGCTTTAAGAAAAGAAACTGTGCCGTTGTCAGGATAGACCAGATAATTATTTAACATGCATAACATATATGATCATCTATACCATTATCCTTATTACCTTCCAAAATGTAATATAACGTTGTTTAAATAAATCCATAGAATGCACTTAAAGAAAAGTGAGGCTAAAGTATGTTGCTACGGATTCCAGATTACTATTCTAATATTATTTTTACTTGAATAATTTACATATGTGAAATAACTGTAAAATATGCAGAAGTTTAGTAAAGAATAGTTCAAGCTTTGCTCAGTTTCTATGACCATATACCCAACCTTTCAGAATTTATCATGATCTTCTATATTTCTGCATGTTCATGTGAAAAAAGCTGTATAAAACCAGTCCACGTTCATAAAAAGGATTTGCGTTCTTATTGCCTTCTAAGGCAATGAGTAACATTTTTTTTTCATTTTATCATGCATACAAAGTTTGTGCAGACATTTTTTTTTCTTTTGAGGCCAACATACAGGACTCAGATATTGAGTCTGGGTCCACTTGGCCAAGAAATAAAAAACAAGGAAAAAGTGGGTGAAAAAAAATGAGGAAAATTGTGGGTAAAACTACTGACTTGAGACAGGAAATCATGAAAGGAAATTAGGAGTTATCTAAGAAAATTTATTTTCATAGACAAGAAAACATATTTTTACAGATCTGCAACCCTGGATCCTGAAATACCCTGGAATTTTTCAGGCAGATCACCTCACCATTAACTATAGGTCTGCCAGGAACCAGCTTTTTTTAAGATTCTGATAATTCCTTTTCTTGCAGAGACTGTGAGCTTTACCACAAGTTATTCTGAATGGAGACACTTTCCCAATGAGTTTCTCAGTGTGAAATTTCTCCATGACAGTGCTTGCTATATTTTTATGTTAAATATGAAATTGTAAATAAGTTTTATTTTAAATAATAATTTCACAAAATTAACTAATAACTTTACTAAATTATCTGAGAACCAAGTTTGTGTTAAATTCTCCTAACTGTATAACCCACAATGAAATAAAACAATATGGATTCTTTTGGAATATACATAAATAACATGCTAATTTTAAAATAAAAGTAATTTGTAGAGCTTTATTTCTTGGGAGAACTGACAATTCTTAAATAACAGTAGAAATCACAACACCAAGTCAGTTTTGAAAATCTGCTTACATATTTGACCTCTCAAAGAAAATACTTTTTAAAAGAATGTTTGGAATTCAGTTGAGTATTACTCAAGAACAAGTTATGTTTAATATGCAGGATTAGAACACTAAGCACATTCACACATTAAGCACCTTTGTTTAATTCCTGAGTGGTAAACTGACAAATATTACAGAATTCACTGCAGCTTTAACTTTGCATTTTCTTTGTTCCAGGGATAGTATAACTATATTACAAGACTGAACTCATATTAGCTCTAGACACATATTTAATGAGTTCCTACATTCATGTAAATTAATTTGGCTTATTGATATTATATGAAAACAGAATTTTCATATTTAGTGCTGATATAAAAAATTGAGAGTCAATGTGACTCTTACACTTATTCCAGTGGACTTTGGATAAGACTGTTATGTGGTTTAGGCTACTGTTTTTGTAAAATACTAGGAAATGGTAACCATTAAAAATAATGTAATCTAATAAATCATCTAAAAATGATAAATGTATATTTATCATATTTTACATATTTCACTAACTATGTACATGAGTTCAATAACTTGCCAGATACTGGTGTAAATCTTTTTAATTTGTAAGATTATCAATGACATTCACAAAAAAAATCAGAATTGTAAACCACAGTTTGACACAAACACGTGAGATACACCAATGATTACTTCTAATTTTCAAGTAGTAATTCGTATTTATGGTCAAAATATACTTAAATTTCTGCAGTCTATTCACAAATGTGTGAATGCAAACTACAAGGCCCAAAACCAAGAGGAAAGGTCATGAGTGGCCAATTTAGCTAGTAATGAAAAAACAATATCAACACACTTGAATTTGATTACACAGTTGATGAAGGTACTTCGATCTATCTCAGTCGTCATTGTCTGGAGTGATGAGTTCATATGCCTCCTTCCATCAGCAGAACCACTGGGGTAGTGTCATCCCATACAACCAGGGCTGCAAGTGAGTATCTGTCCATAGTCTATGTCTGGCTGCACTAATGCTTCCATCGAGCAGTGAAAGGCATGAAATATTTTCCCAAATGTCCCGTGTCATCTTTGTTTCACACAGATGATCTCCAGCATTTTTTTCCCCTCATCATTTGGCAATTTTTATCAGTCAATAGGAAAGCAGAGTCATAACTCCATGTGAGTATGATGAAAATGAAACACAAACCCAAGTCATTCATCTACTGATGGCTACAATCCTATAACCTTACTAATTATAATGATTCACATATGCGTTAATCACTAAGAATGTAAAAATCAGCATTCTGCCATACCATTAAAGAGAAACTTTGATCTAATCTTAACTGTCCTAAATTATTCTCCAGAACTGGTACATCAGAGAATAATTGTATTCTACAGTACTGTCACAGAGAGCCTACAAAATTCTCACTCATTTACCTATCTGAAAGCACTGATTTCTGGGCTGCAGAATCTGTCTTTTCAATTGAAACATTCACAGGTTTGATGAATATGACCATTTTTAGTAATCTATAGGTAGGGTACTCTGGGGAATAGAGAACAGTAGGTTTGACCCTCCTTAAATCTGTTATCGCCTCAGTCAGTGTACTGAGGGACTAGACAACAGAATAAACAGCTTACTCATCTGGTTGTAAAAAGGACACACACACACACAAAAAAGTTATTTTCTTCCTACCTATACCCTTCCAGACTTAGGTTTGCTGTCTCCCTTCAGCATTTGTGTGGGTGATTCTTCTCAGTACAAAAGCAGTTGTGTCAATCGCACTGTCAACTGCCTCTTTCTTCTTGTGCATCTAGTAGAAATCTCAGGGACATTGTAACGGCCACTACAATGGGTTTCTCTATGGACAGAGCCACTGATGATCTCCCTTTGACACTGTCTTCATTCTCAGTTAGCCAGCACAGCATCTTCACACTTACAGTAGGGCCAAGGGGGTATAAAGCACCAGTAAATTAAACTACTTTTGACAGTCACTGTGTTCCTACAGAAATGGTGACACAGGGAAAAACCTGTTATGAATTAGTATGCGAGGAATAATTCTCAAAGTCAGGTTTCGGGATCAGGAGAAGAAACTGGAGGTGATTAATCTGACTTGTCTTGAACAGTTAGAGTGAACTAAATCACCTCTGTTTCTTCCTATTGACTCCAAAGAAAGCCTGGGGTGACTGTTGCAGACTTTTCACATGTACCTTCCTTCATGAAACCTCACTGTGCTCCTAATGTGAAAATTTCCAAATAAACTCTTATTTTAAAAATCACGTAAGAAAAACAAAGCAAACCAGACTGGATCTCTCTTGACAAATATTCACATTTCAGATTATGGGGTAGTTTTAAAAATACAAAGTAAAAAATGAATGGAATTATTTTGTTGAAACTCTTTACTTGAATTTGCCTTGCATTGATACCAAGCTTGGAAAATCCCAAGGAATTTCCTTGCTAATGTTACTGAACACTGAGAAGAATCTTAAAATAGAAATTGGCCAATTTTGATACAATCTGAGGAAAGATTCCTTTTTCATCTGTCAAAGCAGGAAGTTCTTTTAGAAACGTAGACATCTGGGACATAATTAATTTTTAAGTTACAAATTAAAAAATACATATCACAATATATTATTGAAATTGTGTGTCAAAATACATGTAGTTGTTTGGATATGCACCAAAACTCCGTACACCATAATGTAATTTATTTCTTGCAAGGTCATGTAGAGTGTGGACAGTTTTTGTAACACTGAGGATTCAAATAGCTTCCAGTTCTACATTACAAGATAAATACATATATTGACATAATCTTACAAAAATCCAATGCAATCTTACTAAAAGTACAGATCATTTGCAATGGCATAATTGTATGATATGTGCACAATAATGATCTTTCAATTATATGGCACTTTCAAACCTGATAAATCCCAAAGCACTTTAAAACTCCAGCTGATTACACTGCGTCAAATGTATGTTCTTGCTTTTGATTTAGAGATGTGGAAACACAGACATTTGGGTATGAAAATTCATTAGTCCCTGGGAATAATCTATTTATCCTGCAGGTGTCATGAGCTATATTGGTTCATACCTGCATTGTTCTGAGAAGTCCTGGTAAGTCACATAATATGACACACATAATGTATGTTTGAGAATTTAGATGCAAGTGGCTTGTAAGGGGTTAGCCCACACATATTAAAAATAACAGTACATAATTAGCCATTTTTCCTGCTTCTAAAATACAGCCAGCTTTGGACAAAAGATTAACAACCTTTAACACAGCAAATGGTTAAGAGGGAATAGCCAGTGACAATGCAATACAGGAAGAGAATAATACCATCTCTAATTAAAACTGCAAGGAGAATTAAAGAAAACGGACTGTAATTAACAAAGTTAGCATTTTGCAAGGACACCAGGGTTAACGTTCTTCCTTTTGTATGAAGTGTCATGGGATCTTCAGTGCCTGTGTGCAAAGACTGGAACATGAGAATTTCCATTCATGGGGCTCAGTCCTCAAACATGCTCAACTTTGAAGCTTAGACCAATTATAAAAGCAAGCTTCAGCTGAAATACCTGAGCTCAGCAGCATCTCGCAAGAGTCTGTGACCTTGTGCTTGCTGGCAGTGTCCAAGACAAGTCCCGTAAAGGTCTCATCCAGAGGAGCTTGTATATGTTCAATACTTGGGCCTGAACTGCTATGCAGGCAGGATTGTGTGGCAAATACTAAGAGCTTGTTACCTGCATGAATGTCTAGCAATGGACAGCTGAGTTCACAATTTGCAGTCTCTAATGCCAACTTATGCCAAACAGCATAAGCTATTTCCATTTCTTCCAGGAATGAAAGAGAAGGATTCTTAACATGATAATAAAATATATGGATATGGATTGTCTCTGCCTATTCACCTTTAACCCCTAGACATTTATATGTCATAATAGTCTTCACTTACATGATCACATACTATTTAAGTATTTTTCCATATTGGCTAATCTTTGCATGGTGTGTTTGTCTTACAGTAACATTCAAGTCTATAAGGATCATGGCTTCATCAGAGTCAATGTTCCACAGCTAGAAAATAACAGCCCAACCCTCTTCCAAAGTCAGATAGATTATTTTTTTTTTAATCTAAAAATTCTGCTGAATGTGGTAATGCCCAGCCTGGACTAGAAAGCCTTTCCGGGATGTTGGGTTCATTTAACATGTCATCACAGTATCCATTTAATAAATCTATAATGCTCTATCTAAAATCAATTAGGTTTCATATCTCCAATACTTTTATTTGGAATACATTCCAGAAGTTGAATGATGGCAAATTATTGTTAAAATCTTTCTTTTTATTTCCATTCCTAGAGAAATTTTATTTTGATTTTGTGTTCCTTTAACTTATATAGTTCATTTAACATCCCCATGTGATTATTGTGAGTGGCCAGAGCTCCCGTAAACCTTTGTTTTGCTAAATCGAACAGGCCATGCTTCTTTAGCCAGACTTCCCATGCTATGATACGTCCTAACAGGCCTCCTCCTCTACCTTTCCTGCTTTGAATAGTTTTTCTAAAGGGTGGACACCCTTATTTGTCTGCAGCATTCTAAAAGTTTTGCACCCAGTGAATTCTACAGTAGATACTTCCTTGTGTCTCTTGGAAATCTCTATCATGATGGATCCTAAGATCATATTTATCTCCTTTTTGCAGTCCCATCATTTTGATGGCTCATAGTCATCCTCCGAGCAACTAATGTAACCAGATCTTTCTCTGTCATCTCCAGTTAATGAGCTCTCAGCTTACTGCAGACATTCCTGTTATTAGTATTTAAATGAATGACCTTGCACTCAGTATTATTACATTCCTTCCATTTATACTATTCTGTCATCACAGTTATATAATTCTTCCTCTATGATATCCTCATCCTCCTTTGTATTGGCTACTTTGGCTACCTCAGTACTTTTCATCAGCATAAATGTATTTTTTTGTACCAAGGTCACTAATGAAAATATTAAATAAACTGAGGTTGAGGATTTATTCTTGGAGCACTTCATTAATATCTTCTCTTTTAACAAAATCTTTATCATCTTTTTAGCTTGCCCCTTAACCTGAAAAGAATCCTGTTCAGTTGCTTGCTATATAATCTGTATTGCATTTTACCAATATGCATTCATAAAAGAAGGCTACAATCAACAAACCCTGGATACTCAGGGCTAACTGGAAAGACTAATTCCAGTAGCAAATAGCTCTTCATACATTCAAAAGGATGTCACTAATCATGGAAATGATGGAGGGTATGTACATTTTTAAAGAGCAGACACTTTACATGTTATAGTTACATAAAATGACTAAACTCTAGGATAGCAAGAGCTTTTCACCAAAGGCATCTGGACTGCCCTAACAAGTCAAAAAAAACCCCAAACCCAACATTAGCTAGCCTGCTTTCCCTTGAGGGACCTGGGAACAGATAGTAGGATGGACGGTCCTGTTAGTGGAGACTTTTTTCCAGCTGCCATTTCTCCCAGGGTGTTAGCTCCTCACAGTCACGTTCACAAGCCCAAGCATATGATTAGAAGGGTCAAGATGCCCCCAGAAAATGCAGAGATCAGGACCAGATTGCCTCTACCAGAAGTCTTCATTCTGCACAGGTCAGAAGATTCTGTGAAAAAGAGGGCAAGTGGGAAGCAAGCTGCAGGAATAGTCCTGCCAGCAGAAACTTCCTTTTCTACCCTCTTTTCCAGGGTTAATAGCTGCAGAGGTGCAACTCACCCAGAACGTCTACACGCCTGTATTTCCTGCCATAACAGAAGTACGGCACACATCCAGAGCAGCCATGCAGTACAGACACTTCTGAGGATCATTGGCCCAGTTATAAGTGGTCAGATTGCCTGAACTGCACCTACAGGCTTGGCAAACTGAAATAACAGGGAAACCTAATATGTGCTGGTTTGCTTGTCACAAGAAGAAACTATGTCGCTGCCTAACCTGAAAGGTTGAGTACTACATCTGCAAGAGAAAAATTCTTTTGGTGCTTGGTAAAAATTGGTACTTGCTCAGACTGCATCTAGAATGAAGTGTTCACATGTGAAATATTAGCCCAATACTTTATCCTTTCCCACCCCTAAATATATCCTACTTAAATCATGTTCTCATAAACCTAATTGATTGCATCACTTCAAAGAACAGTTTTATAAAATAAGACTATTTGTCCTTCTTAGGCACAAAATATATGTTAGTATCCATCCATTTCAATGTGGTTCTTACTTATTCATTTTAATTAAAAAATCAAAGCAGGGATTTTATGAAGTTTTTATACTATTATCCCATATATGCACATATATGTAAAAAGCTAAATTTGGAACACTGTCCACAGCTCATTTGACATATCAAGTAAAAGTTTGTTCAGTATTTGTGTTACTGAGATACAAAACATAAAAACCACACCCTTAATTCCTTGTCATTCCTTTCCTGTTTATTCATGACCTTTTTTTCAGTCTTTGAAGTTCACAGCTTAACTTCAAAATGTGCACTGAATTTGGACAAATAGTGAGTTGATCAGTAAGGGTATAATAACCCAGTCATTGCAAATCCAATTTCTAAACAGTAATATCAGGTATATCAGGTGTTTCCAAATTTTGACAAGGGGAAAACTGGGGTAATTCTTGTATCTTCAATGTGTGTTTTAGTAAATGATGACTTTTCATCTAATTCAAAAGTACAGGATGCATAATACTGTGGGTCAATACAAGTCCCGTATTCAGAAGATTGGGGTTTAACCTCTGGCTTTTTTATTTTTGCAATTGTTGTGTTGTTTGAAAAAAAGTTGAACAACATAAGCTGTGATATCCTTTTGCTTTATAAGTATGTGTTTGCACTGTCAACTGTCAAAAAAAGTTGCAGTATACTGGTTTTAGAGTCTGGAACAGAAAGATCCCATTCACAGCTAAATGTTTTAGGTTCTTCTGTAATTGCAATACAAAATACTTATGTTTGAAAATAGATGGTCTTTAGTAACAACTAATAACCAAATGCTCAGGTTCCTCTTTTTATTATCTAAAGAGAACAGCAGAAAGGCAAATACTTCCCTTTTTGGACTTGTTTTCCTTTGAACAAATTGTATCTCCTTCTATATTTATCTTTAACACGGCTCGTAATTACACACTTCTCAACCAGGGACTTAATGTTCAGATATATTATATTACATATTATATATTATGCATGAAAACTGGTTCATTTTTTATCTTCAAATAATGATCATCAAGCTGGTTCATTATTCATCAGAGAAAAATGAACTCTGTTCACATTTTCAGCTACAGTACATTCCTGCCCTGATCATATACATAGACGTCCATTGTCTAGATAAATGTCTGATCAAATATGATCAAGCAAAGGAATTTTCTGGAGAATCAGGCTTTTGCAGGAGAGTTCTGTTCTTTCAGTTATTATCTCTTAATTATATGTTTTTAGCTGTTCTTGGCATTTCTGGTTAAAAAACTAACACAACAGACACAGACCAAAAGTGACGTGATCTTGTGATACTGTCATCAAACGTCACAGGAGTACTGCCCCACTAACCTCCAGGGTCTGAAACCCAACGATGACAATTAAATGACAGCTCTGTTAGTTGTTTTAGTAAGATTATTTCACTAATAACACCAGCTAATGCACTAATTCCAAGTTCCATCCAACAACTTTTGTTTCTCTGACTACCACATGTAAATGCATATACCAAATCATACAAATTCTTCCTCTAAAAACAATGAACAGATGTCACCACGAAAACAGAAGAAAAGTGAAAAAAATGAGGCTGAGGGACAACTGAAAACTAGATTTTTTTCAGGATTAGAATATGAAGTGTTTTGTCTTAAATATAGATGCTAACATCTCTATTAGCAGTATTTATAATACATATTTTAATATATATCATATGGTTTAGATTATGTCCTCTTACATTTCACATATCACCTAAGTATCTGGGTATATTACAAGAAGGTTTTTACTGATTTCTGTGATCTAATATGTTCAGATAGATTAATATTTACCATGCAGAGTTTTGTTTTGATTGAAATATATTTCAGATATATTCACAAATGTTTATTTCTAGTGTAAATGTAAATGTGTAGTTAACTACTTCACAAACTACTGTACATATATAGTAAAGGTCATAGAAGGCCTTGGCCGATTGAGAAGGAGGTGCTAAGAAAACCAGTTGTATCTTTCAGGAGTTTATTTCTCATTGCTGTATTCAGACAACATGAGACACATGGGAGGGGTCCTACATTAGGGCTTTGGGATAAGACACAATCTGCCTGGTGGCCCCAAACAGCAGGTATTTGCTTGCAGATCCTGCTGCACAGGAGCTTAGAATTAGTGCGGAGTGCATATTAGGAGAATGAGAAACTTCTTTTTTTCTATCCTTTTCTCTTACTGCTGTTCATCGTGTGTTAAGCTCTGAAATGAAGATCATGTTTGTAAGAGGTACATACAAACAACTGTATATTTTAGAATAATACTTCCATGTACATGTATTTACCTTTCTAAAACAGAAAACCAAAGAGGAAAAAAGGAACTTCCCTTTCATTTCACAGATATGAAAAAATGTACTCCGGTTGCCTGAAGCTTGAGTCTTCTGGCTTCCTTCAGCCAGAGAGGTTTATCCCCAAAACAGAGAAGGGTTATTAGATATTGTGATGTTATAATGTCAGAGACAGAGCCAAACTATTTGGGCACTTTGCACAGCTTTTGTGTGCTATAGCTATGTAAAAGCGGACCACAGTTCTTCTCCTGACCCATAGAATTGTCTGCTTTATGCTACAAAGACATTTTCTACAGCATGAGATAAATTGCAAACTATTTGGAGTACTTAGAGCAGGCAAGAGAGCTGTACACTGCCCATTTCAGCCTCAAACTACTGTATTGTGTGAAATACCGAAAACAAACCTTCATCTGGTATCTGTATGACATTCAAAACAACAGTCGCAGTGATAGCAAAAGACACCTCCAGCTGCAGAAAACAGCCTGGGGTGTTCTCAGTTTGTGCATTTCATTGTTAGTTCTCTGCAACTGAAATACACAACTTCCTATCTCACACCTTTATACTACTGAAGAAAAACAAAGAAAATATTTGCTCACCAGTTTTATTTTTGAGGAGTCTATTATTTCCTCAATAGCTACCGACTGTTCTTTCTCCTTCATTTTTCTTTTTCGTTAAACTTGGAAACGATACCAGGGAATGCTAGACAGAAGTTTATATACTCAGGTGAACTTTGATTCTTTCTTGGACTTTAAGACTAATCTAGTGTAGAATGTGATTGACAAAGCATTTTCATTGATGTTATGCAGTCTTTTCAAGTTACCCAACCTAAGCAAATGAGGTTGTTAATGTTTGCTCTGTGCCTTTCTCTAAAATGGTATTGAACTTTAGCAGATTTTTTAAACTTATAAAGGTTGCCAGATGACATAGGTATTCACTAAATAAAAAATACTCATGATTATGCAGCAGGGGGCTGCCTAGATTAGCAATACTTTATGCACCTCTAATGGAAACCTGGTTTTACTTCATGACTGAATAATCACAACAACTATTGAATGAAATCCTTTGAAGGATACCTATTTGAATTTCTTCTTTCTATATGATTTCTGGGAATGGGACAGACAGCAGTTTTTATAATCCATCCAGATGATAACCATCAGTATTTGACAAATAATTAATACAAATACAAATTATTAATGCCATGATGAGAAACTGTGACCTCAAAGACCTTGTAATAGCAGTGAGATTTTGCAGACAGTGTGCACTGTGCTTTTATCAATAGTGCCTCCATAAAATAAAAAACAGAGTTAATAGATTTAATTAGAACTTTATACCAGCTGTAGTTAACAGAACCATAAAAATTAGAGAAGGAGAACATCTATCCTGTCCTGATCTAACCTCTACTCCATGCCTGTGCAACACAAGCTTTTGTCAAATGCCAAAGGAGCTCAACAAATACAAGTGAGCCACCAGGTCAACTGAGGATTTCCTCCATAAGCTATTTTCCTGCAAGAGTGACAGAAGTGGAGCAATCCCAACTGACTTGACTCCGAAGCAGACAGGAAAGCAGATTGTAGCTCCCAATCTTAGCGAAGCAGTGCACTATGAACATATGAAATGAAGTCAGGCAAGTAGAGCAGCAAAGCCTTGCAGGATCCCTGGAGAGATGACCTATTGCAAGGCAACGCCTTACTGCAGCTCCCCACTGTGCCACATTCCCCACACCCGGCTGGCCCGCAGCTAAGCCCTGCCGTCTAATGGCTAGCAAAAAACCCTGCCTTTCCGCATGCCCAGGTGCTTTTCCTTCCCCTCTTTGCTAGTGATTTAATCCTTTTCCCAGCATCTGAATAGCCCATACATCAAGTCAGATTCAAAGGAGGATGAAGAAATCTGGTTAGCTTCAAAGATAGACAAAGTTCCCAACAAAAGATTCGTTGGTTGTCACACCTCTAAATCTCTGAGGTGATGTGAACTTCAAAGCACTAGTGACACCGTAACACTTTCAGTATGCACTTAGAGCTGGAGCTGGTGGAGAAATTAAAGCTGCTTCAAATCTTTAAGTATTTCTTTCTTTTAAAGAAAAGGACCACTTTGGAAATTGTTTTGAAGACTTTTTTAAAAAATAACTTGTTTTAACAGATATTTGCTCCAGCTATTCTAGGCTATTCTATTCCCTGAGCGAGAATAATTCTTCAGATCACACGTATGGTGTATTTATCCATATATAATAATAAAATCTGTGCCTTCTATTGGTTAGAAAACATTCCTTTCAGGAAACATTCCTGCTGGCAAGCTCATTCAAGGGGATAATGAAATAAAATATTTCTTAAATATTATGAATAAATCAACAAAGCCACATTTTTTTTCTTGGCTCTATTTAGTACTGGACATTGTAAAAACTGAATTAAAAGGTTTTCCACAGAGAACCTTCCATTTTCTCCCAAGCAATCTGAAAGGAACTGCTCCATTTTGTTTAGTCATTCAATATCTACTACTCCAGCAACGATGAGTCCAACTGACTCAACATATCACCCATTGGGCCACTGCTGGTGATTTTTTGAAGTCCAGTTTTACGGTAATGCTCTGTCCCAAGCACTGCTCCGCACTACTCCTTAGCTCTCACCAGCAGCCATCTACTTGCTACAGAGCCTCTCTCCCCAGGCTTCTTCAAGAATACTTCTAAAAGCTCTTGCTTTCTTGTGCACCAGAACAAAAGACAACTTAGAATCCTTGGAAATGTTCACAAAATTAAATAATTTTTTCCATCTGGCTCCACCCAGCACGGTGCAAGAGAAGCCTGTGCCCTTGCAGAACATTAATATCCTCTCATTTTAGTCTCATTCCAAGTCAGTCAATCTTATAATGTTTTTGATGTAAGTTTTAGTGGACTGCATGTCAAGTAGAGAATATTATCCCAGTAGCTGTACAGTGATTATCTGAGCAGCAGCAGTTATTTCTTAATGAAAGTATTGGTAAAATGCCAAATGTTTTCATAGCGATCACTGTTGTGCTTGCTAACTTACTGGGTTTTCTGGTGTCCTAGCGCTGTATACATATATTAGCAAAACAAAACAACATTTAGTAACAAGTAGAGGTTCACTAGGTCACACGCTGTCAAATCACACTTTGAAAAGCACAGAGATCCTATTTTTTAACTCTGCTCTTTTCTGGCTCTCTTCACTGTGACTAATGCTCTCCACATCTGCCCCAATGTAGCGTGTTTCTTATACTTCCCTTTTTCAGATACTAAGAGGAATACAGACCACAGCTTTTTAGAACTCACCCAAAATTTTTAATTATAGTGTCATATATACTTTATATTAACAGACCTGCACATCTACATTTCCTGTGTTCTGAGCATTTGGAAGTTAATAAACTTTAAATTCACTACAGAAAGTTGAATAGACTGTGAGAATTTTGAATAAGAATGAAAGTCTGATAAAAATGAAAACAGTTTACTTTTCAAATGTCTGTCACCATATCTCACATACATAACACTAGTTCACTTCTAGAACTCACTCATATATTCTTTACTTCATTTCTGTAGTGATTCCTATAAGGCCAGGAAGAGACCTGTTGTTCCTGATATGATACTTAGAGAAGAAATTAATTTCTTAAAATATAGACAAATACATTGCTGTCTATTAGTAAATTGTTTCATAAAACTAAATTACTATGAAAGGAGTAAGGAAAAATTACTGTAAATTGGTGTAATCTTCAAGGATGTTTTAAATTAAATCTTACCTTCTTCGTCATGAACAAACTGTTGTTATCAAATTATAGTTCATAAGAATATTTCTGATTTTATTTCAGCTATGTTTTCTGGACAAAGATATAACTGGGTTTACAAGTACTTTCAGAAAAATCAAGACTTGCATATAGAGAGGACCTAGTCATATATTTTAATTTAACTTCTAAAACATTATTATAAAAAGTAAGTTTCTACCATTAGAATACTGTTAAGAGCAATAGAAACACAGCCAGAGAGTTCCCTACTTTGAGCAATTCTTAAGCTGCCACCCAAAACCAGAGAGTTTTGTGAAATTATGAATTTGGGATGAAACACAATAAAAGCCAGACAATCCACTCTCCAGAACCTGTAATTATTTTAATGAGAGATGGAGGAATGTTCTTGTTTTCACTTCTCTGATTCTACTAATACGTGACTGTAATTCATTAATTCAGGGTCAGACAATGAGCCTTTGAGCAATTATTCACATGAGTGGTCTCACAGAATTTAATGTCCTCATTTAATGTGTCATTAAAATGGTACATGGGTGCACCTAACTAAAACAAACATTAATTCACTGCAACACACAACAGGTAGCACTGCAAAGTCTCAGTCACTGTCTATAGAGAAAAATGAGAAAAGACAACAACTTCGTGAATTTTGCTTGTTCAAGAAAAGATTTTGCTGAAAAAAACACCCAAGTGTTTTACTACATTCTGAAATCCAGGAAAGTTAGATTTTTTTTCAGAATTTTAGAGATACTACTCTGCACAATTTGGGCAAATTCAAAATAATGCCAAAGAGGGAAATATCTGAGATTAAATTCTAAAAATATTTTTCAGCATTATACTGGAAAACTGTCTAAAAGATTTATTTTCTACTTGCATCTCTGTCTTTCTCTATTGCATAGCTCATGACCAAAATTTTCCAGGCAGATTTAGGATGCTGCCTGAAGAATGCCATAAAACCATGAGTCAAGAGCTAAGTGCCTGAAATCACCTTCATATGCCCATTTCTTTCGTAGAGTTTTAGAATGCATATTGCCAAAAGAGAAAACAGAAGAGGCAGAGACACTGCTCGATTGCTTCCATACTGACACAGTTCACATGCCTTGGTGAAGGCAGGCTTCATTTTGCCATAGTATTGCACAGAGAGATTTGGAAATACACACTATTCCCTAGCTTACCTAGCAGCCTGGTGATTTCCTCAGCACAAACAAAAATCTAAATACTATTACCTGGCCCACAGGCATTGCAGGAGTCTCAGGTCTTTAGCTAGGCCTAAAAGTCGTTGCCTATTTCCTTGCTCATCAAGAGTAGAGTAGTAAATACATTTTAGAGAGATATGTCCTTCATGGCTGAAGATAAAGGCTAATGAGGCTGGAATTAGCATAGATTATCATCATCCAGTTTTGAAAGGTGTTGAGGGAGGACGAGTCCAATCCAAAACCCAGAATTCATGCCTCTCATCACCATCCCATAGTACCACACCTAAAAGGATCCTCCCCTGCCTCATGTTAATTTGAGCCAAAATATTAATTCACTCCCCAGGGAGCATTACTTTGCTATGTTCTGTACTGATATATGTATAAATTTGTCTGATTGTATTAGTTTTGTAGCTGGCATGTAAATGCCAATTATTCATGGAACTATTAATTGCCATTAATACTGGACTGTGTAGTGAGCATAAAGAGGCATAGAGATCTTATCTCCTAAGGTATTTTTGTAGCCAGTGGTGTTCTGTAGTCAGAAGATGTTCCTCCAGTGGATGATTAAAAGCAAGTACCTGACTCTATATTCTGAAATTAACTTTACAAATTGTCAAAGCCTGTGAAAAACCTTCTGCCTTCACCAGAGTGAAGTTTCCCTTTATCAGTACCCATTTTAAGGCCCTGAGAACAAGTCTGTGGAAAACTGTTCTTGAGACAAATCAGTGTTGAGAGGACAAAGAACATCTCTTTTATAAGGTGTGTTGTGTTGCAGTTTTGATAGGTGCCATTTTCACAAATAGTAATACTCTGTGCATTGCTATGTCCAGAAAAGACCCACTCTTCCTTTTTAAATGTGTAACATATATGGAAATGTAAGTAGCCTTTGTTAATCCTCTCTCATTTCTTTACAAAAAGACATTACAAAATTATAACAATTTGTTACCCTTATTCCTATAAAACATTTAATCTGAAAAGCTACATTTCTCATTTAGTCCTTGAAATTATTGAACTAAGTGCAACTTGTCTTTATGAAAGTTAAGAAATAGAGCTCATCCTTACTTCAACATAAGACACTGGAGAAACTACTCTACTGTAGAAACTGTTACATGGGGAAGCTTCGACTTTTTTTAGATGAGGTAGAAGGCCTTCTAGGGTCTAGAGACTCCTCTTATCCATAGTCTTGCTTGGGAATCAGTACCTCCAATAAGTTACGCACCAGCCCTGGAGTTGAACTAGAACCCCAAATGCTATTTAGACCACTTAAAACAGCTGTGTCCCACCCCATTGGAACCGTATCCTGTAGCATTTCTTGACACAAAAAAAACCCAAGCAACTGAAAAGAAAGGAAAATAGTCCATTGACAGTACTGCTTTAGCCTCTGAAGTGTGACATGTGTTTGAATTACTCAATGAAATTTTCTATTATAAACAGCAAGATGAAATTCCACAAAATACTTACAGTTCTTTGCATTAGTAGAGGAGTTTCAGAACAACCTATCCCTTCATCATTAAAACTTGATTCCATATTGATTATGTCTTCAATCACCTCTTCCATCTGATAAAGTAATATTTTAAGACCAATCATTACAAATAATTACAGAAACAATGTTATTCTGAAAATACAGAGGAATTAATCTTGAGTATTTATTATATTAATAAAACTGAAATTCAGAAGTTTATATCTTAAAATTCAAATAATTTAAGCACTTTTACACAATGTTCAAATTTTTTAATTCCTGTGAAAACAGTTTTTGTGGTTTAGCAAGTTACTTCTTTCCTTCTGAACACTAGCCCATTCCCCTTTTTTAACCCCTTATTGCAACATCAAGACCAGATGACAGGAGTGTATTGCTAGGTTGTAACTGTGATCTGTCACCTTCACCAAATGTGTCATATCCACAGTGCATTCTTTCATTGGTGCAGGAAGGCTGAAAGGAACCTGTGGTTCTGCAAGAGCATGAGTCACTCAAGATTTGGGGTTGCACACTGCTCTCCAAATTCAGCAGGCAGAGGTTTGTGTTGCATTTGGCAGTACACTGGACACTTCTCCAGCACCAGCCTGCTGGTCCCACTTTTGTTGTAATCTCAATCAGAAACTACTGCAGCAGAAGAGATGATAGCTAATTACTTGCTTGGAATAAAACAGTGAACACTTTGCAGACACGTAGATTTGGACAAGGTACAGCATGAGTTTTCAATTATAATTTTGGTCTGGTTCCCTTCACAAAATAACTTTGGGAAAGATCCCATGACGAACCCATTGCTGTTAACTCTACTGTCTGCAGGAGCAGTTGACTCGTGCTCTGAGGCTTTTCAAGCAGCTCTTGGGAGCTGTCTGAAGAGCTGTAGCTAAAGGAAATGTAGAGGATCCTATGCAAAGAAAGTATCATACAGGCCAGGGGCCTTTCAACACAGACTTTTAGGCCACATGGCCCAGCACAGCTCATATGTGCACACCTCTTTCTCTCTAAAAAACAAATGTGCAATCCCAGAAGTTGTGCCCAGACTTATCCAGGAAAGGGCTGTCAGGGCCAAAAGGATGCCAAGAAATGCCAAGAATTAGACAATATGAATGACTACAGTTCACTGCACCAATCTGTGCCTTGGTGTCTTGGCTCTATATTATTTAGTAACATAACTGTAGCCTACGCTGAACCAAAGGGCATATCTGCACTAGGAGATTACACCATGCCAGTCATCTCCTTGAGGCTCTGGGATGGGATTATTCAAGTCATTGGAAAGATGCCTGCGAGAATTGTGGCCAGTGCCAACTATCACTCTCCCAGTCATTACCAGACACATGTCAGGAGAGTGGTTGACAAGCAGCTGTCTTGCTCTCCAGAAGAGAGAGTGATGCAAGGGCAGGCATCGTTATTCCTGATCAGATACCCAAAGTGCCTGAGAACAGTTCCAGCACCCTGCGCTTGCCAACACAGAGGTGACAACAGAGGCCTCCACAAAGGCCATCTAAAATTATCTTTGCAGACTAGTGGCTCCATTAATCCATAAATTTTACATCAAATGTCAGTTGTCAATGCAGAAGGAATAGAGGGGCCCCAGATGAACTCTCCAGGAAGTGCTGGGTTTATTTTTTTCAGTTCCCTCACGCTTAGTTGTGTAACATCTAAATGCTCAAATGGGTCGCAGTCTGTTCGTGAGATCCTTCTGTTCTTTAAAGCTGAAGGTACGATACAGCATCTCCATTTCTCATTTCTGCAGGAATTCCCCTTTTACCTAATAAGCAGTCTCTTTTGAAATCTATTGAAGTATTAAAGGCCATAATGTTCTAGATCTCACAGTGACTGAGAATCTGACATTGTATAATAGCTGTACCTCTATTAAAATCAATGGTGGCACTAAAGTTAGCATATCTGTGCCCATTTACCCAAGATAACCCATATATAAATATATCAACTAACTGAAAAATGAATGGGTAATTCTTTCAGTTACATCTTTAGGGTAATCAGTATTTAACTTTGTTATGCAGCTAGGATAATACTTTTAGACAGAAATAACTCTGAAAAAAAAAAAGTTTTGCATTGCAAAGTACATATTCAAAGAATGTACAGCAATATATGACACATAGATAAAAAGGTGCAATATTATATTTTAACTGGCAGAAATTTAGAAGCCTGATCATGCAATAAGCTATTCAAAGGCCTTTAAGGGAATCACCCATGTGATCCAAAAGGATTCAGGGAGCAAGCACTGCAACCAAAGACCCCATGAAAGTAAAGAAAGTAATCTCTTGCCCACTACCAATACAAGGTGGGTCATGTAAATTTTCTGTCAAAGTACACAAAGCCCATTTCCCCATTCCTTTCACCAGCCCTGCCGTACCACATTTTCGTGTTCGCCTCCAAGTGCCAGCAGCTTGGTAACGGGGCTTTCTGTTGTGCCAATATCACTGACAGGAGGCATGTGTCCGTTTCTTAAAATGGAGGTCACTCCCGCAGGCTGGATTGTGTGGGAGTGGGACAGGGAGAGCGTCTGGCTGGACAGCTTGGTGTCGAGGGTCAGGTACTGCTTCACCTGGTGCCTCTGGCTTTGCTGTATGTGGTATCTCGACTGATTTTCCAAGTGTGTTTGTACCTGGGAAAGAATGGAAATAATTGCTAAAGTTTCAAGTTACTAGTACCAGTATTTGCCCGTATGTTCACTGAAAAATCTTCAAAACAATAGATTCAGCTTTAATAACACTTGTTAGAATTATTATTAATCTTAGATAATTTTTTTCAGTTTTGCACCCTTACACATTTCTTATTTTTGTACTATTTTCCTCTAACATAGTTGAATAAAACTTCTGAATAATTATAAAAGAAAAATAGGATTAGAAAAGATAAACATGATCACAAGAAAAGACCAGGAGTATGCTACATGTATTTATCTTCTCATTTAAGAATGATCTCTCACAAAGTTACTGATCATCACAATCACATCTACAAAGATACATGTACTCTAAAATTAATATCACAGTGTATTTACTCTTTTGTACTTGAAAGAGTAATAAATGTATAAAGAAAAACATAACCCAACCAACTTCAAGTAATATCAACAGCAACAGACATTCGCTAGTACCTAAATCCACATTTAGCTCACCTTATAATAAGTATAATCAGTTAAATGAGGCATTGCTGCACTTTGGCAAAAAAAAAAAAAAAAAAAAAACCAAACCCAAAAAAAAACACA
>WHYT01017832.1:808327-864341 GCA_009806455.1 Tetrax tetrax
AAAAAAAAAAAAAAAAAAAAAAACCAAACCACAAAATAGACTCCAAGCTATAGTCCTGGATGACTGTTCACTATCTTCGAAACGCGCAGTCTTCTTGAAGTGTCTTTTGAGTTGATAGGACTTTATAAACTGTGAGGTCATGCCAAAATGGCTAATTGAGTAGGACTTTGGGTCATCCTTTGATTACAGAGATTGACAGTTGCTACTTCAAACAGCTCCCATTTCAGATCAATGTCACATTCCTGCAATTTAACTACCAGAGGAGCACTGCATACACAAACCTCACTGTCATTTCAGCCCTGTGGCTTTCTCCCCTTCCAATGGCATGACTGGTCACAAATTTCTTGTAATAAATTTTTCTCAAGTGGCCTCTGTGTAAGCATGATTAATATTTGTTCAATAATTGCAAGACTTTCTTTGCAGCCCTTTTTACTAAAAAAAAAAAAATTCAGTGATTTAAATAAACTTCTTTTTAATTCCTCTAACATACATAAGCAGAGATAAATAGCCCATAAAAGGGGTTTGCATTTAAATTAGCTGTATTTTTGCACAATACTGAAGTACCTACTTTATTTTTGATCATGTTATGGTGGCATATCTAGAATTATTTAAATTATGTTTCTTTAAACTAATTTTCTAGTCATATAAAAAAGATTAAGCCATGCAGTGATGAATATAATGTTAATTCTTTTGATGTAAGCCTTAAAATTATTAAGTAATATTCCATTAAAATATTGATATAAAATCTTACACACTCTGTTTAGTTTTTCCCCTGTTTTATGTTAGGCAGCTATGCATCCCATATAAGGTTTTAAAACTACATATGTATTTGGGATTTACTTAAATCATTATATTACTTGTCTTGACTGAGATCTTTGTGTTAGTTTTAGAAAGTATATAATGTACTTTTAATTTAAGCTCTGATTTATCATGTGCAAGGCTACACCATCCCAGATCATTCAGATCCTTGTGCATCTGTTTACTCCTTCAGCTTCAGTAAGACTTACGCACATACTGAAATTCAGACACTCAAGCAGTTTCTTAAATTAAAATCCAGACATGACATCTACTGCACACCAGTTTAACCAGAGTATCGATCTTGGGTGAAATGCAGTGTTCTGAGGGAAAGAAATATGTCCCATTGTATGGCCAGAGCACGGATTTGCTGTGCACTCTACTTTTCTGATGCTCTTTCAGAAGCACCCACAGAGACTTTCTGCTTGTGCTGGACTCTAGGGTCACTGAATGAATCCACAAAAAGTGATCACTAGCCAGACCCTTGCACTGCCTATAACTGATGAAAATCTCTTTCCAGTAATGCAGAGCACTGCAATCAACAGCTTTGAAAGCACAGCTTCTTCATATGGCTTATGTGGCAGTGGGATAAATGCATAGGCTACAAATGCATCTACCGCATTTCACCTCAACTACTTTTTTTTCTCTTAAATGAAGCTGATGATCACTTCATAGTGAACAATGAACCATTGTCTTAGAAATTCTACAGGCCTACCAGAAGCATGAAATACAGAATATCACATATCTTCAAGTTAAATTGGAAACATACGAAACTTGCAGTGTACCCAGTCTATGTTACCTTGTCTTAAAATTTGTTTTTATTAAGCAGTTTTAAAAAGGAAGTGAGCTCTGCCAGAAGAAGATTGCTGAAAGGTCAATGGCTTGCTTTTTGCTTTCTCTGGACTTCAGACTGCTAGTGGGAGACCAAAACCTCTCTGCAGCCTGATTTCCTAGTGAACCACCACAGGGCCATCCTACTTGGCAAGGGGAGGATCTGTGAAAGACAGTCATCTACTGCTAACTAAGTAAAAATTCAAGTTTATTAGAAGTGCTTATTTTGTATAATAGTCTTTCAGTGCTTATATCCTATCAGTACTGTCCCGAACTCCCACAAACAGGAGGAGAATTTAAAGCTTTGCTGGAGGGATGTGTTGCCATGGTTTTGGAAACCTCTCCATCCCCTTTACTGTGCCAGCTGCAGTCATTAGAAAGCAGAACCATTGAGGTTAAAAAGGGATCTATGCCTTGATTTTCAAAAAGTACATAAAGTTGCAATACCTGATCATCTTTATGTATCTAAGTAAGTCTTACAAGTCAATGTTAAGAAGAAGAAGTAAAGCACTTTCGAAAGTCAAACCACTATGTAAAGACAAAGCAGAGTTGGAATCCTATTTTTATAATCATACTGCTAGTGTATAATAAATGCAGAAAAAAAGGTCATGATATGCTAAACGAACACTACAATTGAAAGTCAAACTCTCAAAAATTAGAAATTACTGTTAAAACTGCCCATGCAACATGTGTGAAATAGGAGCAGAATTAAGTATTAAGCTAAGTTTCATTTTAGGTTTTCAGAAAATTTTAGATGAAGTAAACTCTTTCAAATAACTGTTACCATAATTATAAACATTAAACATTTACTCGATTTTAAGATTCTTTCTAATGGTGTAAAAAGCATGGCTAAGCACTGGCACAGGTTGCCCAGAGAGGTCATGGAATCTCCATCTTCGGAGATTTTCAAAACTTGACTGGACAAGGCCCTGAGCACCTGAGGAAGCAAAAGAAACATAGACATAGTCAGGGAAATTTGAATTGGTAGTCTAAATATTGAAACTCTGGATAATCATTATTAAGTCTGCGGAAAAAAAATTGTATCAGATTAGGGGTTCAGTGAAATAAATGCAAAAAGCAAAACAACTGAAAGATCACTCCCACACATAAGTAACCCCATAAGTAAAACAATCCAGATCAACATGCACTTAGCTGCTTAGAGCCCTTGATCATGTGCATGTCTTAGATCCACCAGTTAAGGTCCTTCTGCAGAAAAAAAAGATTTTTCCTTATTTCACCCAATAATCTCAGTATAGTATCCTCCAGCAGCGCTAGGAGACTAATTTTCTAGTTCCTCATCTTTTGAAGAGTTCTCATAATCTCTGAGAACATTTTATCAGAGACTATGTGAAATTTTAAGGTGAGGGTTTCCGAATCTCTCCAGTCTAGGAGTCCTCTCATATATAAAATTATTAAAGTTTCTTTGGACGATAGACCTGCAATGTTGATGCTATACACTCTTTACTGCCACAACAGTCAGAACATAGGGTTGCCTTCTTTTTTTTTTTTTGTTTTGCTTCTCTCTGGGTCAATGAATATTTCACCATTTGTTTAAAGCAGAACAGCTATAAAGGAAGATCCTGAGACAGTTTTCAGGGTAAAGCATCCAAGAAGCTGGTTCTTGTCTCTGACACAAATTAAGCAGTGTGATTTGATAAAGTATATCTTCTAGATCTCAGCAGATAGTTTTCTATGAAATATCTCATATCTCTTTGCCTTCCTTTTTTTTTTTTTTTTTTTTTTTTTTTGTCAAATTGATGTCCTCGCTCATTGACATGCCTAATTTCTCAGAATCCCTAGCAGAAATAGGCAACCAGTGACCACCTGATGATCCAGATCCTGACTCAGACAAGCCTCAGACACAGCTCTCAGGACTTAGTGGTTTCGTACTGGCACATCTGCTCTAGCTCTCAGTATAGTCCGTGACCTGACCCTTCCTGTTATGTGCTCCTGAAGTTCTATAGGCTCTTTTGACCATTGTGCGCAAGGTGCAACAAGGTGAAGAATTTATGCAGATGAAGTGCTGGTTCTCCTCCCATTCTTCTGCCACGACTGTGGCCGTGTACCTTAAATGGTAATTATTTCAGATTATTTGAGGAGTGAAGGACAGCATAAAGTTCAACAGTAAATAGATTATGCTCTCCCTCCTAGGCACAGCTTTTGTCTGTTATCTGGCTTTCTGAATCATGGTGAAATTAAAGCCCATTCAGAACCAGAAACATCAAACATGCAGGGAGCCAAAAGCATCGAGTCCTAACTGAAATGTTATCATTCCACCAGAACAAAGCTAGAACAGAAATGAACGCTTTGGGATGGATTTTGTAATCAAATAAGATCCCAATGCACATGTAACTGACTGTACCTGTTTCTATTTTATATCTCACTGATGAGACAGCTCTGAGAATAGGGACACAACAGCCTTTCAGAATTACAGGTGCATATTCAAACTTCTTCAATTGCTCTTTCTAATTTGAGCACACATCATCATGTTGTAAAACTGTGGTAGAGTTGTGTAACATCTTTTACCGCATTCACACTAATTTTACTTTCATTTCTAATACATTGCACAATGGCAGAAGTAGGGCTTCAGTAGTTTATTTGCATAAACTATTTTACTTCCATATTTACTGATGAGATTTTTTTCCATTAGTAAAAGAATACCTAGCATGCCAAAAGTAAGAAAAAGAGCATATTTAGGCGATGTAAAAGAGGCATGAACAATGTTAGTGATATTCCAGTACGTAGCAGTGCTACATCTTGTATTGATATTCCACTAATGGCAAGCAAGTGATACCTGTACTCCCGAGCTGCTTAGCCCAACATCAGCCCTGGGGTGAAATAATAGGAAAACTGAAAAGAGATTCAATTAATAAATTATTAAAAGATAGGAATATAATTAATGCTAGTCAACATAGTTCTGTGCAAAATAAGCCTTGTCAAACAAATGTACTTCTGTTCTTTGATGAGATTTCAAGTTAGGTTGCCAAAGGTAATGATGTGGGTATAATACACTTCAACTTTTGTGTGCCTTTTGACTTAGTATCATTCAATATTCCAATTAAAAACATAGCACTACAATATCAATAAAGCATGTTTTAACTGGATTAAGAATTGGCTAACAAACATGCATAAGAAAGTAATCAGCAAAGGCTTGGCATCAGAAAGAGGGGCTTTTCAATCTTGTACTACTCAACATTTCCATCGGTGATTTGGGATTAATGAAATATAAAAATGACTAAAAATAATAAGTATTTTTTTGAGTAGTGATGCTGTTGAAAGAAAATCTGTTCCCAGTCAGCCAAATACACATCTGCATATGCTGGGGGAAGAAATACAGGACGCAACAATGAAGAAAACTGAATGGAGAAAACACTCGAAGCAAGTCTAAAGTCTGTAAAGAATTTGGGGTCATAAGAAATGAGCAACTCAGTAGGAGTGTCCACTTGATGCTATAGCAAGAAAGGGAAAATGACATAAAGGAAGTAGTGAATAGGAGCCTGGCTTTACTCTCCTTTTATTTATGGCTCAGGAGAGATCAATAACAGAATCCTAAAAATATTTCTACCCTAAATATTTTTAAAACACTGTTGGTAAAATTGAAAGGATGCAGAAAAGAACTATGGAAGTAATTAAAGACCAGGAAAAGTGTGCCTCAATGAAAGTTTAAAGAAACTCAGCTATGTTCTTGTTGTCAAATTGAAATTTGTGGGAGATGCTGAATGTGACAGAAAGCACGGCAAGAGCCACTGGAGACAGGCTGAAGTCAGGCAAGCTCATATCAAAAATTATGTGAATAAACAGTGAAATCCTCAAAAGGAAATGCTCTAACTGCTGTGTTCTTCAAACTAAGGGTCAATGACTTTCTGGAAGAAATGCATTAGCCAAATCCAAGACACACTTTTTTCAAACACATTCTTGGACTCAAAGCTGAGTACTGGGATAATAACTGAATGGAATACAAAAGCCTGCAATTTTAGAGGAATTACAAAGCATGGTCTAATAGTCCTTTCTGTGTTTAAATTTTATGTATTTTTGGATCTGAGAACTGGCTATTATAATTGCAACTTTTTAAAAATTAAAATTAACTCGGAATTTAATAAATGTTTAAATCTCTGTTACAAAGTAATATGCTTAAATATGTCTGGCATACTGGACAGAACTCAGTACACTTTGTTACTGTTCACCATTTATGCTGGATGTTAACTTGTTCCAATGTTTTTAATAGCTTTTGAAGTAAAATTTTTCACCCTGATGAGATCACATCATTTATCATTAGTCCTGAACACAACACCTCTCTGACACTGTGTGAGTTATGGGGCTTCATGTTCTTTTCAGCCTCTGTACCAGAAAATAAGCATCTAATTATGAACTTTTAAATTATTAAAATGTTCTGTAAGTTCCCAGAAAGTCTAATTCCATTTTAAGATAAGAAACATAGTCACAATACAGACTAATTTAGCTTTATTTCTGAGGACTTTCAAATGGATTTTAAGAGTTAGGGGAAAAAAAGCATTTTTAGTGATGAAATAATCCTTTTAAACTTCTACTACAAATGAACATCAGTTGTTTGTTTGTCCTGCTCTTTCTATTAAACTTTTTGAGAAAAGTATATTTGTGAAATTATTTCATAATAAAATGACATTTCAATTTAACTTAGCAATTATACACTTCTGTTCTATCTTAAAAACTATCACCAAATAATATAGCTGTTCACTTTAATGTTTAGTTTATAAAAGCATATGTGATTAAGTCAATTAATTACTTAAGCTAAACACAGTAATTAATTTTTAAATGTGAATATTTTTCTTATTGGAACTTTGATCTGACTAGATGAGACCTTCCCATTAATATGCATGAAGAGAGAACACAAAGCCAAAGACATCCAGTCTGGCAACTCACAGCTGTGTTTAGCTGATGCCTTACAGTAGCTTTCAAGTTAAGAAAAAAATTCTCATGTGACTCTAATGCACTATTTTTCATCTTATTTAACCTTTGACATCATATTCATCAGGAAGTTGTGAATGTTCTTTCAAGGGTGAAGAGACTGAAGAAGAAACATTTTAAAGTTCTTTAACAAAGGCCGTGTCTTCAACAATGACTACTGCTTCTGTATTTTGGTATCTCAATGTCTAAAGATAGCTGGTAATTATAAATGTGGGGTAGGATGGGAGCAGTTGGAAATTCTCCATCACACTGCCAACCATTATGAAAAGCAAGAGGAATGTGGGAGCAAAAGAACTGCAGAACAGACTTTGCAGAAACCAGTGCTGGGTAGGGAAATTCTCTCTGTGCAGCTTAGGCAGCAAACCAACGTTTCTCCCAGGGAGAGAAAGGCAGCAGAGCTCTCAGGGCTGTGGCTGTTAGAGGCTAGATCTCACAGCGAGACATTCCCTGTCAAATCCCTGTGCAGTCACAGGGATTTTGATAGCCTTTCCCCATTGGGGTATTCTCTAGCACTCACTGAGCATTGATGGAGCTCAGTCCTTTCAGGCTTTCCCCTGTGCTAACCTCCTTGTGCAATCAGAAATGAGTTGGGGGAAGCCGACTACCTGCACTGATCAGCTACAGAGACATTATCAAAGCAAGCACTTCCATTTGCGCCAGTATACCTGAGACACTCTTGGCTTCTTAATTGAACTCCTGCAGTTAAGATACACACAGCTCTGAAAGCTCCTTATCCATCACCAGCTTGACTTCTGAAGAAAGGATCCCTAAGGTCTTAAGGCCAGCTTGTCATGTTTTAAAATAACAATGAGTCTCGATGACTTTGTGGTCCTCACTGGCAGAAAAGACTCAAGTTTTTAACATTGCACTATAAAAAACAGCTTGTAAAGTTAAGCAAAGCAAACTACAGGAAGTATTTTTATAAAACTATCACTTTGATTTAAGTTAGAATTTAAGCTGAAAATCTAAACTGTGAATCAAACCAACTGCCTGCATAGGCATAACAAAGGACCACAATCAAATTATGAAACCCTGGCTAATATCCTTACTTTGACTCTGCACAGTGACCCTGTCCATACTCTCATTGATTAATGAGATCTGTGAATATAATAAATCTTTACTGCTCCAGTTCCTCTTTACTGTTGGTGTTATTAAAGGACAGTGAATGTGACTCTTGCATTTGAAGAGTGGAAAGGAACTTTTTGTACAGCTAGCTATGTTTAAGGAGCTAGGTCCTGATACCTTGTCTCTATCTCCAGAACTCATTAAATTAGGTCAATAAATAAGATTATATTAAATGGAGAAGCGACTATCACACACGTATTCAAGGAAAATCAGTTTTGAATATGGAAAGTAAAATCATCTGGTTTTTAGTTAAAAATCATCTGCTAATGAACTTCTACCAGTGCAGTTCGGTCGGTCCTTGTGGAAGATGCGAAATAGCGGCATTAAAATTTCTTCTGTATTTGTCAACTGCAACTACTAACACAGATCCATAAAAATTACAGTTATAACAGCATGGGAAATTTGTAACTAGAATTATGTATTATATTCAGAGACTCAAGATTTTAAAAAAGTGATCTATTCCAAAATATAGGATTCATATAACACAGGCTGATACAGGGATCAGGAATAATAAAAATGCTTGCAGATGTGAAAGTTTATATTTTAATGTCAGCATTTTTAATTATTTGCCTTCAGATGAAAGTAGTTCAAAAGAATAAAAGATTACTGTATTATGAAGATCCATGTAGTCAACTTTGTTATCCATAGGTAAAGTCTAGATTATAGGTCTGACATTGGAGAGACCTTTATGTGTAGATGAGAAAGTGAGGTGGCTGAACTTCAAAATGAATGAGCCAAGAAAATGTAAATTAGTAAATTATTAGTAAATTCCCGAATAGTTTCAAAATACTCTGATTTGTTCTTTGATTTCTAATTGTTTTCATGTTACAGTTATCACTTTCTTACTTATATCTCACTTTAAGTGTTAACAGAACTCAAAGAGAAGTCAGCCTTATAAAGTATGAAGAGGCAGCATGAAGTAAGAAATTTCTTGTTTGCTAAACATATTTATGGCTCCTTAGGTGAGACAACACTTTATCATTTGAGATGCAATGATGGCAGTAACAGTCCTCCTGTTCAGTTACAGACAGCACAATAATCCTAGATGCTAGATCTGAAAAGTGTGTTTTGCTGGTGTGTAAGGATATAGACATCAAATATAATGCAAAAAAAAAAAAAGTACAGATGGTAAACTGCAAGAGGAGAAAATAGTACTTTGGCGTTTGAATACACTGATGTTTCTGATGGTGTGGTATTCTTTTTGTCCTTACTTCTTCATTCCATTGGACAAGTACTGTTTGCACACAAATAATAACATTTATAAAGTGCTTTCAAATAACTTTGTCATGTTTTGGCAGCACAAGCTAAAGAAGAAAAAGACAAAACTTGAGTACAGTAAGCTTACCTCTGGTGTGCTGTTCTTCAAAAACCGAGTGAGTGCAAAAGGTTCAGTGATTTTGGATAAAACCACTGGGTTTACTTATTTCTAATATGAAAGATTCATGACTGTATGCCAAGGGGATTGCATCAACTTCCCCAGAAAAGTGAAATGCATTGGATGAAAAGTATGATCAGTTTGTTAAAAGTGGTAAAAATTTCACCACCAGATGACAGCACTGCTTGTTACCAACACTTTTTTTTGTGTGTTTCAGTCCTCCCTCATTTTGAAAACAAACCGTATGGAGGTGTGTGCACCCAGCCCATGCACTGCAAGAATGGAAGAAAAAAAGCTGGTGGCATAAGGTGGTTTGGCGAGGTAGTCGCATCAGGGAGGCTAATCTTTTGGACTAGTTATTTTAAGTCTGTGAAGGGTTATAGCTTCTGTAAAGACACAGACAAAACCAGCTTCAGCCTAAGAAATGTTCTTTCTATTGCTTTCCTCAGTCTCAAAAAGATAAAGAGGGCAAGGGGGGAAGCTTTCAAAGTAGGCATCTTAGGTTCAGCTTCACAACATGATTTTGTGAAAAAAAATCAAGGCAGCAACATCATTTTGAGGCAGCTTTGGATCTGGCTGCAAAGTATACTTTCATACAAGGGGAGTAGGTTGGGTTAGCTGACAGCAGTAAGTGACGTTTTCATCAAAAAGAGGAATGGCACATCAAGGATAGCTATACAAGAAAAAAAGTAACAAAAATATTTCATATCAGTTATTAAGAGCATTTATTGTAAATCCACCTGGTCCATTTTGTGTTCAAATACGTTTTATGGCTGTAAGTGGTAATGAATCTGCCATGTTCATGCGTCAGGCTGTTGTTGGCATCCTGTCCATAGAGTTAGAAAACATTACCTTCAGTACATGAACACTAGCTATAAATCAATATATTTTTCAGCAATACACTCCCACTTATGTTCTGAGAGTAGTTACAGTGGATTTACAGTGCAGTAATTATGTGGTTCTCGAAATATTTTAATACTTTCATAGGATTTCTCTTTGCCACTATTCTTACAAATAGGAGTTCAATAAAGAGCCTGGCTGTTAGTGAAAAAAAACCACCTAATATTAGCAGAAATAATAATTAATATAAATTTTTACTTAACATTGCGTAATTTATTTTGAGGAGTCTTTTCTGAACTATGGTTTTGCATATTTGAGTCTGAAAATATACTTTTCAGCCTAACACTGGTGAATAACTGCAGAAGAGGAGAAGGGAAGGCGAGAATTCATTCAGAGAACCCTTACAGAGTATAAGGCTCCAAACACTTATGTTTGGTTGTACTCCACAGTTGACGAGAAATCTCACAAAAATAGCATAATTGGTACTTTCAGTACTGAACTGAGCAAGCAGTCTTGCCTTTTGACATGTATTTAACCTAATGTTAGTTCACAACATGTTCCGTTCAGCAGTAACTCAATTACCCAGGAAAAAAGAAAAGTTTATATATTAATGCCATTTCTAAGGTACAACAGACCAAAATACAGTTCCTTTTATAATTATTTAAATTCTGAAATCAACCTTTAAAAACCTTCCTAACAAGAACTGCTATAAAACCACCATAAATAAAATCAAAAGGCAACCTAGCAGAAACAAGCACATGTCCTTCAGTGTCCTTCAGACTTCTACTTTACAGCATTCCCATTTCAATTCAGGTACAACATTTTTGCACTTAGTAGACACTACAGAATAGGAGTGGAGAAGTGATATTAGGATAAGCTCAAACTACTCCACAGTTTTCAGCCAATATTCACTAAATAAAAACAAGTTAATTAACGAAAGATGTTTGATTTTACTGAGATTAATGAAGAGAAACTCCCCCTTAGTTTAAATGAGAGTTCTGTGTGAATACAGAATTAAAGATTACTACTAGTAAGTCATTATTAAGAGCATTAATTATAAGCAGTATTGTACAGAACAAGTCTTTCAAATGCAACAGTCTTAATGTGGAAAGGAATGTACAAGTTCAAAATAAGTTGTTAGAGTTGCCTAGAAAAAATATTGTCATAGCTATGCATCTGTGTGAAATATTTCTGCTCCCAAAACTAATTTTTTTTTTAGATGAAAGTAAGAGTGTTTAATAATGATAACAGTATTTTAAAGTCTTCAGTATGTTGGCACAGAACTTTCAGCAGAAAAACATGTCACAGTGTTTGTACCGCAACAAAGTGGTGTGCTGTGAATGTTAACACTGAGATTTAGCGAGTAAGCTTATTAGTATTAACAAATTTATTTAATTATCAAGTGAGTTAATTAGCATTTATCAGCATAATCAGTAGGTCATGTTATGGAAAGAAGGCAAATCATAGTCTCTTTGGTCTGCCTTGAGAAGATGGCAGATAAAACTGTGATTTTGTCATATGAGCAAAATAAAGCAAGAACTGATCAGCTTGATTTTCATTGCACAGTTTAAGTGCAGAAACGTTGGTTTGCCAGCAGAGTTGCCTACTGGCAGTAGCTGGATTTCTATCAGTTTTATCACCTCTACAAAACAGCGTCATCCCAGAACCCAGGTGCCTGAACACAGCAGGGCAAAGCAGAAAAGATTAGTACCAATCTGGCCATGAATAGTGTGTGTCGCTGTTTGTGTTTGTCCAGTTGTTTCATGGGAGAGAAAGGAGAAGTGGTTCGTAAGGGTATTTCCTTAACTCTGGCTGGAATTTCAGTTAAAGAAGAAGAAATGATGCAGCATTTTTAAGGAAAGAAACTTCCCATCTGTGTCTTAAATGCATTATTTACTGAAAAATAGATGCTGAAATAAATCAATAGCGTAATAGTATGGCCATGTTAGCAGTTTCCTTCAATTGTTTTGTCAATCTGTCGTCACTGTTGCCATTCAAAAGGCCACAAAGCCTAAACACAGAGGCATAACTCTTCCTTTTCCAGTCTTTTATTATTATAATCTAGAATGAGCTAATTCAATATCAAACACTAGGGTTATTCTCAACCCTGTTCACAGTCACTGTTTATTCAGTACTGTTAGAAAGTAGTTTAACAACAGAATTTACTGAGATTTACTTGGGCTCATCATCTTTTCCTCAGTTGCATGCAGAGTATATATGCAAGATGACTACATTTTGGTCACACCCTTGTTTTTCTCAGTCAAGTCCAATTTTTTCCTTCCGTTGGTGGCCTTGAGGACCCTCTCATTGAAATAACGGATGCATAAATGCTTACCGGAGTGGGGAAGGCTTTCTTACAGAAAAATGACAGAAAGAACAGCACAGGTGAATGTGGCCTCAGAATGTGCTGGTCTCTGACTTGTTTGTTTGCTTTGTCCCTCCTTCTTTGACCACAGCTGCACGAGTGCATAGCTCACTGTTACAGTTAGGATGATCTCTATAATGGGCAAGGTCATCCTTCCGTAAAGATTACAAAATCCCACTTCGTGAAGTGCAGAATTCCTTTTGTCCCTCCCTATGGCTGGATCTCCAGCAGAAGAATTTATCTTGTCACATTAATCCATGAGTCTCCAGTCCAGCTAAATTTAACCCGCATTTTCAATTCCTGAAGCAAGATTTTTAGGTAGATCACTAAAGTTTCATTTTTACTTCCAAAGGTACATTTTACATTATTGTAGATTTTCTCTCTTCAAAAACATTTATAGTGTATATGAATTGAAATTTACATTTGACAAGTGAAAAGGTCCTTTCAGTGTCACCAAACCCTGTTTCTCCTGCACAAAAGTCTCCTTAAACCTTGAATGAGAAGCTAAGCATAGCAGTATCAATGGAGAATACTCAAGTAACCTGAAATTTGTGGACGGCATCATCCTCCTATTTGCTGAAAAGCTTTGGGGCAATGTTCACAGTAGGAAGAGCAGGAAATGCTGACTCAGGATGAATATGTGAAAAATGAGAACTGAGTTTAATATGATTATGAAAGAAGAAAACACTATGAGTAAGAAAAACTTGAAAAGTTAGACCAACTGGCTAGATTAGGCTGATAATGTAAATAGAAAAATAAATAGGGCTTGATAAAAAGCTGTCAGAAGACTAAGCAATGGGAAGAACATTAAGTTCAGTTTCTACTTAGAAGGTGTTTTGGCTATCCCTCTACTCCTAGCCAGAACACTTGAAAGCAAAGTAAAGCCCTTGACCAAGAAAATAGGTAGAATAAAAATATGAAGGAAAGGAAAGATGAATCTGTCATCATAATGAAAACTAAACAACCTTAAAAGAAGAAAAGATAAACCAAGATAAGGCAATTCCACAAGCTGGAAAGTAGACAAAACTAGAACCAGAGAATGCTGGAACATAAGAAGAAGACATTTAGACCCCATTCCAATTTTCTAGTGCATAGTTTACATCGGTGCCAAGTCTAAAACTGGCCCTGGCAGTAAGAAGCACAAAGCAGTGCTGCCATAATAAACATGAAGGATTGGAGTTCCCAGTTTGGCACAAGAAAATATCCTGAATGGTTATGTAGAAGAAATGTTTAACTATTAAACAAAACAAAGAAATAGGAGATGTTCAGCATAGAAACAAGTTTGGATACAGAAAATCCTGATTTGTTCCCTTTCTGTGTTTGTACAGAACAAAGGGTTCTGATGTTACATCTGAAGCTGAAGAGAACACAGGAGTACATCAGTCAGAAAGTCCTTTGCCAACATGGGCTGGGGATCATACAAAAGACAACTAGCAAAACAAGAAACAGTGATAGTCCCAGAAGGGCTTTTTGATCACCTTGTGGATCCAAAGGTTGTTTTGTTGCTAGGATTTTCTTAAAGTTGGCAAATTTGACAGTGAATAAGCAGGCAAATAACTGAAAGCTTTAGCTGCTTCATTAAAGCAAATCCCAGTCTATCCTGCCTCGTAGACAAGAAGACAAGTACCAGCAGTACAGTTTCACTGTTCAGAGGATGTACACAGAAATTTGTTTGAAATAGATTTTATGTCAAAGTGTGCAGGGTGTGTCTGCTGTGCAAAAACTTTCCTGAATGGGAGGGGAAAGGTGTATCATGGAAGAGCTGCCTTGGGCAACAGCTGATTTGGTTACTAACTGTACTTCAAAGACTGAGAAGTGAGGGACAAGTGGATTATTTTCGGCTGAAGATTGAGTAAAAGTCACAGAACACTCCATAGCAAACATTTCTTCTCCCAATCCTGGTACACCAATCTCAATTTCAGTTCACAGAATCACAGAATCACAGAATCACAGAATCACAGAATCACAGTTCATCAGATGTCCAGCAGTCCTAGCATCTAGACTTCAGTAATATGAAGTGTGTATCACAAAAGAGATGAAAATAGGTATTAGTTTCCTAAACCTACTTTTAAAGTCCACCATCTGGGAGGTCTCATGTAAAACAATCTGTGATCCCATTGATGCAAAAGATACAGAAAAAAAGTCTTTGCACAGAAGCAAGGCAAGTTAAAATAATTCATGGTACCAGTGGACTGTTGTACAGTAAAATTCCAAGTCTTTTTACTGTAGGCTTCAGATCTGGACACCACCTCTGAAGAAAATATGTGGAGAGTCAGCAAAAGAGAAAGGCTAGTAAGAAGCAAGTGAAAAGAGAGAATTAGAGCAAGAAGTGGCCTGCACAGAGGTAGGAAATGCAAGTCTACATAACCACCTTTATATAGAGAGAACATTCACACTCTCTTCAGTGGCATAAATTGTATTGCAGATTAGGAAAAAAAAAAAAAAGAACCTTTTGGAGTCATGAACTTCTCTACTAGGAAGTAATGAAAGTTGAAGGCCATGTCTCGTCTTCTAGACAAGAAGTCCAAACTCAGTAGCTTTAACAACCCATGGAAGACGCAAACCAACACAGGGTGGATGCAAAAGCAGCAGCTGAAGAAATAAATGTGTTTCCAAATATTAATTCTCAATAATCCATTTTTCTGTTTCTCTAGAACTTTTTGTGGTTGCATAGTTTTTGATTCCATATTGAAACAGTTTTTATTTAACCTACTTATTTCCAATTCCCAAATTTCCTGTTAGCTATTTAGGAGCTTACTTGGTCTCTACCGATTTCCATCTCATTGGTGGTGGGGTGGATGGGTGAAAGTGGAGGGATTGTTTGTTTTTGTTTAATCACTGCTTATTGCTACAACTAAAGAATGTCTTTATCCCTGCTAATACCTTTTAGGCTCTGATCCTGCAACTACCTACACTTTTCCTATTTTATCGTACCAAGAACCTTCACTGATTTATGAGAAGTACTCACATGGACAATTGTTTGTAGGGCTAGAGCTTTAAGTAGTAATTGACAAGGGCATCCTGCATTAGTGAGCTGTGAAACAAGTCCTTAAGAAGCATACCGCTCTTTGGTTTATGCAACGAAGCCATATTTTATGCCTATTTACCTTACTGAGAAATGATCTTATAAACCTTTTAAAAGGATTTGCAATTTTCAGTTTATAGCTATGATGTACTATGAGATTTCATCTTCTGCTCTTGAAAACAGTAGAAATTTTGACTAACCAAAGGTTATGTATGTCTTGGAAGAAGCAAGATGACAAGCTGGCCTTTCTTGGCTTAAGCTAACAGTCTTCAATCACCAGACCATGTTGTGACTCCACTACACTGCGTTCTTCCTGAATGCAGCAAAACAGTCATGCTATTCACAGGAAAATCACTCTTTCCACAACACTTGCCAATAATTTAAATTACAGTGGATTGACACTCAAGAGTTCTGTGTATTCAGTCCCTGCCCTTGCTACGTTTTCCCTATATGGCCTTAGGCAAAATATTCAATATATTTTTCTCGATAAATGTAAATAATAATATTTATTTATGGCTATTACTCTATCTTTTCTTTTTGGAAAATCTCTGGGGTAAGGATTATTTCAGTCCCATTGGTACAATGGCAACTCCTCTTCACCAGGACTTCTAGTTGAAACCTCTCTTCTTCTACTACTAATACTAGTCCCTTACTTATTCCCACTAAAAAAAAATGAAGCAATTTTGTTTTTCAAGATAACACATATGGCTTTGAAGCTAAATAGAAAAATTCAGTCTTTTCCCTTGTATGATAACCAATTAATCCATATTAGTTATCCACTCTTAGTTTATGGAGAAGACTGGACATGCAAGTACTTTCTTACCAGTATGAGATTTATCTTCCCAGAGTTCCTATAACAGCCTGTTAGGAAATAAATTGTTGCATCACAAGTTGGTTTTCTTTTTTTTTTTTTTTTTAACTAGTGAAGTATGTTTGCTCTAATATGTTTGTAATTTAAACACTCATGCAGGCTAATTTTTCATCTGTAAAGTCTTGACAAGAGTATATAAAAGTCTGGATATACCTTCTCATTTTGTCATTTTATTGATAGAACTTGATGTTTCTATCCTTAACTACACGTCTTGCCTGCTCACGTTTATGCAAAACAGATTTTTTGGAAGAGAAGAAAAAAAGGAGGTACTGTAACATCAGAAGGAAACATCAAAGGACTAGTGGCAACATCTTAAGGCTTTTATCAAAGTAGTGAGGGAATGCATTAAAGCAACAATATATGTAGCTTACAAATGATAGGACTATCAAACTCAACAGTATGACTGATGAGCATAAAGGACACATTTTACATGCATTCTTTGTTTTAAAAGAAAGCCTTGAACAGTGGTTTTTCTTTCAAAACTATGAGAGAAATTAAAAAAAAAGAAGTAGACTCGGGTCTTTGGGTTACGTCAATCAATGCAGCTGCAGTGGAGTCAAATGCAGTAAGGCCCATGTAGGCCTGATGATAAGTTACACTTTTGTATTTTTTGAAGTCAGTGTCTTCAACACACAAAAAAAAGTATTTTGGGCTTTTTATTCCTCTCCACTTTTGCACCTGTATGAGAGTTGAGGAACAGAGCATCGGGATACGGCTTAATGAATAAAAAGTATAGATAGTTCTAGTAGCTCAGAAGGAGTCTGTTACAAAATGGTGGAGCATGTCTACAGAATATCTTCCTGTCAACTCTGCTGCCCAAATGTATTCTAAATTGGCTTCACTTATTAGGAAAATGTTAGTCATTTTTTTCCTATTTATCCCTAAAACTTCTGTTTAAAAATCTTTGTTTGTACAGGTAGCGAAACCACCACCACAGTAAAAACCCCAGAACTGAATGAATTATACACAGTCTCACCTCAGCCCCAGCCCCAACCCCTGTGCGGAGCCCAGCTGCCTGCTCTGCTGAAATTCATGTTTTTTGCAGCCTGCCATAGGAAAAAATACAGATCCACCCCAGGAAGACATGACTCCTTTCCCAGTCCCTGGAGTAGTAACTGGCTACGAGTCCCAGCTAACCACAGATCCAGACACCACGACTTGTGGTCCCAGCAAGTCCATTGGCTGCTCTTAATATTTCACTAATGCTCACTGCCATTAATATGTAAAAAGACTTCATACGTTGGGGGATAATAACCATTCATCATTTACAACTGAAATAACTGTGAGTTCATATAATGCGTGTTCAGATAGAGTTGAGATTAAAACCTAGCTCTGTTATAGATATGTGGGAAAAAAAAAAAACCAAACACATATACATTTTAAAAGCTTAGTCTCGGCCCCAGTGTCATACTGAGAATTTAGAGGTAAACCTGGCCCTCATGCCAGCAAGACAACATACAGAGAGGCATGGGAACAATTAATTTCCTTAAAAAGAGATCTGCCCATTTAGTTCATGAGAAGAGTACATGTAAAAAAAAAATGTTCTGGATCTAGTTCTTCCAAATTATTCCTGCTGGCTCATTATTACATCAGTTACATTTTCTGGAATCATTGAACCCTGGTCAAGAAGGACAAAGAAGAGATAAAAAATGTTCAGCATCACTATATTCCCTCTGCATGTCTGCTTCAGCCCCCAGTGCTGTGCTATGAGAGTGTTCCTCTGTGTAGGGTGATGTAGGGATGCTAAGCAGCTGCTTTCTATCAATTTGCAGCTCTTACAACATGTTCTGCGGATCTGCAGGCTCTGCGTTCACAGGCAGATGCTAATCCACGCGGAGGTGAAAAGCAATGGATAAAAATTAGCATAAGGGCTTGGAAATAATGGACAGAATCACAAATCTCAACTGCTGGGGTTTTATTGCAAAGTACAGAATTTAGAACAAATCTGATGATTCATCTTTACTGTGTCATTTTTATTCTGGTTTTGAATATGGGCACTCTCTTTTCCAGTATAGGATGTGACAGAGTTAGGGTGTATTTGAGGCTGGCAGCAACGCCTGTATGGACAGAGAGCAGAAGACTCTCTTGGGGCAGGAGGCCAAAATTCAGAAAGTAGTTATTATTCTTGAAAGCATAACTCTGAAGCTTATTGGAAAACCAGGACATTTTCTTATATGCATCAGGTCTCCAGACTGATTAATGCTCCCTACAGCAGAGATTTATGGATCTTTCTTTCTAATAGCTCTTTCGTGAGCCCAATGTAACATGATTTTTGCACATCCTAACTCTCTTATCACAAGCTCCTCATCCATTTATACTACTTCAAAATGTCAGCAGGCCCAAGCTGTCCGTTATACCTCATTATTATCTATTAATTGTGTTATACCAGGACAGAGAAGTGGTGGTAGAGCACAAGTTAAGAATGAAATGGGGTTCTAGCCCATCATCACTACTTTACATCGATCTCCTGCCATCCTGGCAGCCCAGCACCTGCAGCCCACTGGATCCATGCAGCTGCACTGCATGCACACTCAGTAGCCGTGTTGCTCCTAAGAGCCTGTGATATGCCAGAAACCCCGCACACTATACATTTCACAAACTCTGAAGACAATTTTAGACTTTGCTTCACATCATAGGTTGCTCAGGAAGCACAATCAGCCAATAGTTATAACCACCAGCTTTACAATGGGGCAGATTTCCTGCTTTTTGAACATGACTAGAAATTTTTGAGCTCCCGGAGTGCAACTATGATTTTGAAACAAACTCTGAAAGTCTTATTTCTGTAATAAAGGTAAAAATCCACCATATAAAAACCTCTTTGTTAAAAATGAGGAAGTCAAAAGGGCTGAGAAATTTGACAAACACCCATTTCTCTCTATCTATTGGAGAGCTTGATTAGGATCTCACAGATTTATGAAAGCAGTAATAATAAATACAGCTCAGAACTAACAAGGAAGAGAGCGGGAACGAGAGACGGGGAATACATATTCAGTACTTATTAATTGCCTTGCTATATGGTCCTCTGTGCTTGTGGGAAGTCATGTCTTAGAAAAATTCATGCAGACATCCAGCAGAGAGCATGATACTCTTTTCAGCAGGCTTACTCATGCACCTGCAACATCTGATGAAATAATGTCAACTTTTTATGAATATTCAGAGTCCTTTTGTTAATAAAAAAAAGAAGGTGCTATAATAGCCAGCCATTATGTAGGCTGGCGCCAACTGCTTGACTTTTCTAACAGAAAAAAAAATAATTGTATGTGAATTGTATTGCTCATGAAAGAGAGGGAGATGTAGGAAGAAGGCAGGGAGAGACCGCAAACACTTGCATTCCACCTCAGGCTCCACCTGGAACACCAGCTATTCAATTACCAGGGCTTACCTCAGCAATCCACACAGTCTCATGCAGCATTTGCACAATAGGACTGTGTGGCTCAGGACTAGTTAATATATGCAGACAATTTTTCAAAACTAAAGCAGGATGGAAGACCTGCCTCTGTCAACGTAGGGATTCTGAAATAAGAGCACTCAATAAGACTGACAACAAAAGAATAACGTCAATTTATGGGTTAGTTTAGATCCAAAATGTTATGTAGAGTTTTATATTCCTATGAAAAGTGTATCAATAGGGATATGGTTTCTAAATACATCTAAGAGGTACAGTAAACATACAAAGGCACAGTCACTCCTACTTAAGTGTGACTCATATTCTTCTAGAGAAAGCAGAGCAGATAAGCTGCTGTTTACGAAAAAGGCTGTCTCTGGCAGTTTCACTTGCCCTGTAAAGGGTGTTTTTCATTTTTACATGAGAGAATTCTGAATTCAGATACATAAAGGGGCGTAGATATCATACAGCTGAGCAAGCTGTGCCTAACTTGCAGACATCTGCTACTCTCTCCTTTCACCCTCCTTTCCAAAAGACAGCTCTGTCCCTGAGCACAGAGCAAATGTAGACAGACAGATAGACATTTACAGCATTCAGAAGATGAATTATTTTTTTTTTCTCTTTGGATCTTACACAGCTATGAGAATTCCTCCTTATGACTATGTGAACTGAATTAAATTGCAACAACATAATTATGTAATATTATATTCATACAAAAAAGTTCTAACAAACAATTCTCTATAAATCAATATATCAAAATAATCTGTAATTATTGGTGGGTTTGTCTCTTACTCTAACTTTTTCCAAAAATATTCTTCCTGTACAGGCCCTCCTTCCAGATCCAGCTTTACCATGGCACTGGTAGCAAGTGCCCCAACAGGAGATGACCAAGCTGTAGGGCAGGTCAACACAGTTGGCTTTTACTCAACCATAAACAAAGAAATCTCCTTCCCATTTTTCTGTTCAGTAAAGAATGAGTAACTGAAATGATGATCTTAAATAATAATTTATAGACAGTACATATATTATACAAATGCACATGTATGTATTTCTGTCTGTTTTTCATACGTGCCTTCCTATAGATGAGCAAACACAGACAGAGCTTTTAAAGCAGAAGAAAAGACCTGTAGTTTATTTCAAATCTCTCCATGCGCTCATTCTCATTATATTAATTAATCTTATTGGCTTCAACATGTATTTTTTATATCCTGAATGAAAAAGTGAGGTCCTCTATGATTACTGGAATTTCTAAATTAACTTTCCCCTCAAATTGAGATAAAAGTCTCCCTTCTTTGTGTGCTTCAAATTATGAGCTTAGTTCCCCTCACTCTCACCACTTTTCCATCATTAGAACTCTGTAGACAACAAAAGCTCTCTCAGAGCAGGGCAGGAGGAGTCAGCTGTACTAATCAGTCCATGGTCACAACTAAGAAACTGCAAAACACAGCTTTAATGAGCATAAGACATACCTAAACAAAACACAGCCAAATACTGGAAGTACATAGAGCCAGTAACTCCTCATGCAGTCAGAACTTTAAGGTGGGTCAAGCACTATTTAAATTCTTACTCAGTGAAAATAAGTCACAAAAACTTCAAAGACTACTTGACAACCCCAATGAACAGGCTGAACAGACCACAATTGGAATGAGATCTTCTCCATTGCAGAGTTTCACAGCATGCAGACTGTTAGTCTTCAGCAGGTGTTATACACAGGACAGGACACTGGCTGACACATGGAAATAACAATCCTTACATCACTTCATAGAATCATAACATAGTTTGGGTTGGAAGGGACGTTTACAGGCCATCTAGTCCAACCCCCCTGCAAGGAGCAGGGACATCTCTAACCAGATCAGGTTGCTCAGAACCCCGTCCAGCCTGGCCTTGAGTGTTTCCAGGGATGAGGCATCTACCATCTCTCTGGGCAATCTGTTCTAGTGTTCTACCACCCTCAGTGCAAAAAAAAAATTGTTCCTTGTACCCAGTTTGAATGTTTCCTTCTATTTTAAAACCATTACCTCTAGTCCTGTCACAAAGGTCCTACTAAAAAGTCTGTCTCCATTTTTCTTAGAAGCTTATTTTAAGTACGGAAAGACTGCAATAAGGTATCCCTGGAACCTTCTCTTCTCCAGGCTGAACAGCTCCAACTCTCAGCCTGTCCTCATAGGAGAGGTGCTCCAGCCCTCTGATCATCTTTGTGGTCCTCCTCTGGACCCACTCCAAAAGGTCCATGTTATTCCTGTGCTGAGGGCTCCAGAGCTGGACGCAGTACACCAGACAGGGTCTCACCAGAGTAGAGTAAAGGGGCAGAGTCCACTCCCTCAATCTGCTGGCCACGCTTCTTTTTATGCAACCCTGCATATGGTTAGCTTTCTGGGATGCAAGCGCACTTTGCAAGTGCAAGGCTCTTGTCCAGCTTTCCATCCACTTCTGAAGTTGTGGATCAATGCACTTCACATGTAGAATGGACCTATTCAAATTCCTGTCCTTTGATAGTTATGCTTCACTTTTTCATTAGGGCATTCAGTGCAAATGAACTGCTTCTTACAAGTGTGGAAAATCACCATCATGGAAAGCCGTATGGGCTACAAAATACCATAGACAGTGGCCACTCTCAGGAGCACTTCTATCTAGGTTTCTAAACATGAATTTAGAGGGGGAAGTCTGGACATAAGACAATATTAGCTCAGCCATTTAAGATGATGTGGAGACATGGCATACAAAGCTAGAATTAAATATGTGCTACTACTATCTTAGACTTCTGTTCATGCACCTAGGGAGTAAGCGTGCTTTGAATTTCTTAAGTCAAAACAAAATTAATTATTATGCTAACTCTCATAGATTCAAATTACCTGTAACATGAATTGCCTGATAGTATTCATTAGATTATTGGTTTACTTCTGCTAAACATGAAAATATGCACACTTAATAAAATACAACAAAACATAATATTGACACTCAAGTCACAGAACAAAGGCCATTAGAGGAGAACAAAGTTAAGATCAGTCTCTGAATCTCTTTTGTCTGTTTTGGTAGCAGCTTCATGTTCTGTACAGAAACAGGTACTTTAAAGAATTGTGAGAGTCAGCAGAAAGAGGGGTCAGGTGTCGATCTTTACCATGCAAAGAGAAGCATGACTGATGAGGAATGCCAAGAATTCCTTCGGATGCTACATGTGGTCACTATCTGCCTTCATTGCACTCTTGTGCATACTCTCAATCTCACTATTATTTTTTATGAGGATTGCAACAGTTTGGCAATTTATTGATTCTTATTATATCATGTTATCCTAGTCTTTGCAGGAGTAGCTGTAATTATATTTTCTAGAGACATTAGCATAATTTGAAGAGCAGTGCGTTTGTCATGTCCCATCATCAGAACAAGAGAGCTCCATTCCATTCCCCAGTTGGATCATTCCTTTTTAAATACTTAATTTTTCTGCAAGCCAGTAATAATTGATTCCTAAATATACCCTAAGCACTGTTGTGGATTTGTATTTTAATCCTATCTCGTTAATTAAATGCATATATATATATGTATATATACATACGTCTGTAATCAGAGTTTAGTTTGTTTGCTTAACCTCAAGGTCCTGATGTTTTCAAACAAATTAGGCTCAGTTTAGGCAGCTTAAGCTAACCTAACAATGAGAAGAAAGTCATCCAACTTACTTACTTGTCTGAAACACTGTCCATTTTCAACTATTCAGTAAAAGGAAGGGAAATAATATGATCGTGAGAACTGTACAGACAATCCAAATAACAATGAGATTCACTGAGCTGAAAGATCACGACTGGCAAATTCCAGCGTTAAAGTTACTGATAGCGAAATAGGAAGTTCTGAATAGGACCTCTCTGAAGATGTTTTACTTTAATGTTCCATAACATTCAGTCATTAATATCCCTCAGCTGCACAAACTCTGCACATCTGTAGTTATGAATTCCACAGGTGTATGAAGTTATGTTCAAAAATCTCCAATAACAACAATAATATTTTTAATTTCCTTGACAGATTTTCTTGCACCTGTTGACGAAAAGGAGCAAAAAAAAAGCAGTAGTACTCCTAGATTTTCAGTAGCTGCTGAATATGTATGTCTTTGAAGCTATCTTATTTAATTTCATTTAATAAAGTTGTTGACGTTTTCCAAATATGAAATCATGATTCTCCTAATTGTCACATACTCTTGGCACAGCTCCCTAAGATATAAACGTAACATAATTTCTCCTCAGCTAAAATTTAAAACAAAACCTAATTGCAATGTTATGAATTCAGAAATAGCATTTGGAGAAAAATAATGAAGTCAACAGAATTAACATGGAAGAAGATTTTTAAATTAAAGTCCCGTGAAAAAAAAGTCCTGCATAAAAATAGTCAACTTTAAACAATATTCAAACAAACAGAAAATAAATTGTTCCAATTATTTTCTGACATAAATAATTATGGTAATTCCCAAAATTGCATTTACAAGAATTAAGTTTTATCGTTATGTATGAGGTTACATTATTAAATGTAACAGGAAATCCACATTTTGGATCTATGCCTGTAGAAAGGCTTTTTATCATTTAAATATGATTTGAAGGAGCGGGAGGCTCTCCTGCATATTGCTGTGATCTATTTCATCTTTAATTTAACCCTTTGAGTATTTTGCAGAACGACAGGAGCCATTCGCATCAAAGAAAAAGATAAATTTTATTAATTCAGTTTTGTTTAAAAGGAGGAGTATTCAACGTGCTATCATGTTAGTAACACTAAAGATAAACTAAAATTCCTTTATAATTGTTTATAATTGGTTGGACATGTTTTTTCAAGGACTTCACTGTAAAGCACTAGAAACTGCAGACCTGATCAAACATCCATGGATGCTCCCTTTACCTGTGGGAAGCTGTGGGCACTTCCAGAATGCTTTACTCAGGAGAGACAGCCAGTATTTAAGTTCTGGCTTTTCTCTGGGATCCTTTTAAGAAAGAGTAACTTTCTAGCTGCTGAACTGCTCTTGAGTGCTCTGACCAGCAATCCCAACATCATCCACTCTGAGAGGGAGCAGAAAACACCCCAGAGGCATTTGACACACGTGTGGCAGCATCAATCCTAGTTGCCTGTGGTAGCAGGTACCTCCTTCTGTGGTGGCAGCCTCATACCTATCACCACCCACCTCAAGACAGCCCTCCTTGAGTGGGGTCTCAAGCATCCAGATACCAGCAGTGAGAATTATGTTACCCCAAAGGTCATGCAATATTTATGGAAACAGAACTTTAACATTTTCTATGTTGCAGTGGAAAGGTTTTGTGTTATCATCATTAAATATATTAATGCCAATGAGCTACAGATGCTGTCAAATATATGGTCTTGGAGTTATTTCACATTAGTAAGGTAAATGACCGTCCTTATCTTTGTATGCTGATCACATTAGCTGAGATCATGACTCGCTATAACTTGTTTCATTAAATGCTGAGATATAGTAGCTGAGTATCTGGATCCCTTTGATTAAAGTTTATATGGCATTATAATTTATACAACAAAATTTTGAGCTGTCTTTACCCAAGTTCTGCAAGAAACATCAGCAATTAAAACTGAAGAGAGACCACCCTTACTTTTAGTTGACAGTGGACTCTAAGAAAAAGTAATCTGAGTCATGCCATTTCACTGTACTATCTTTAGGCTTGTTTTTTAATAAAAGATGTTAGACCCAGAGACTGAAGACTGAGGAAAGTTAAGATGAAGAAAAACATTGAAATTTTTTATTAGAAGACTCATTTTAAAATAGTTTGACATCTCATCCATATTTCTGTTGAGTGGTGAATCACTTGGTTTTGAAATTATTTTCATTTTGTTTCTGCTTTCTCTCCTATTTTTCCCGGTGTGGAACACATCTAATGTTGAAGACTTTCAATATAGTCCACTGACCTCTTGTATTTACATTCACATACTATCTATGATGCAGGCAAAACAATTGCATGTCTGGGGAAAAAAAAAAAAAAAAAAACCAACCCAAAAAACCTAAAAGAATATTTCATGCTTATCAGGCCTATTGATTACATTTAGCCAATGGAAATTAAGAAGAGAAAAAAGTACAAAGTGATCTGAAACGTATTTCCACATTTCTAACCCATAATCCATGTGTTATACATTGTGAATTTCCACTTACAGAACTATCATCGGTTTATATAATAATCAGATAAAATAAAGTTTCCCTTGTTTATTAGGCCATTTTCAAATCAGTACAAGTGAGAGCAGCTGCAGTAAAGCTCGTTGCTGAACTGGTTTGCAGTGGAACTGCATTTGGCTCACTGCATCCATGAAACTGGCTCTGAAACTGGCTGCAAAACTGGTTGAACTTTTTTTTTCAGGGGCTGATTATCTTGCAAAACTTTCAGCACTTCCTTTTTCAGATTAGGCTGTGAAGTGTGAGAAGTCTCCTCTCATCCTTCCTTGTTCCCTTCCCCACCCTCAGGCTCTCGGCTATTGCTTAAGACTTAACAAGGAAGTTCAGAGGAGCATGGCAAAATTAGTGACACACTAGATTAAAATGGATCCAAGATATATAGTGAAGAACTTTGTCTCTGTGTAGCAAAGACATGTATATTGCCATGCAATGACTGATGGCCTGCATCACTTTGGCCAATTCCTGTCACCTCTCTGTGCCATCCTTCTACTGCTCTTTTGCCTGCCTTATCCAGAAAAAAAAAAAAAAATTCTTCAAGGTAAGCCCTAGTTCTTGCCATGCGTTTTTACCTGGCAGAATTCATCCTGCCCAAGTTTAGACACTTCAAAACTAGATATCTCTACCTGAGATGATCCTCTTACTGGAGAGAAATCTCCAGGAGATCATTTATTTGAAACCTTAGACAGCTAACCAAGGACTGCACAGAGATCTCCTGAGTTCTTTCCTCTGCTCTATTTGCTATGAAAGCAACCTGTCACTAGTAACTCAGGCTAAGGCATTCAACTTCTGGACATGGACATGAGAGCAGATGAAGTCTCTTTAATACAGCCTGTGCAGTCATTTAGACTCTTAATACAACTCTAAGTAAAGTTTTATCTTAATTTGTTTGGATTTGCTTTGGTTGAGCATCCTTCATTTCAAAGTCACAATTCATTAAACACTCAAAAAGGGCAAAATGATTTAGTGCTGCAATATCCCGCTTCATCCCCTAAAACTTTTGCAGCACATCCAGCCATGCAGGGAGGAGAAGAGGGGGATTCCACCTATGCAAAGGGGGGCAGCTGGATTGAACGCCCTCTGATGAGGGGAGGCTTTGAAACATCACATGAAACTGAGGAAAATGACAAGTATTTCCTGCAACATGTATAGTCTGAGTCTTGAGAAGCACCTTCCCCTTACCCTACACTTAAATTTTTCCTGAAAAAAACATCAAACCAACAGGTTTTGAACACACCTATATGGTCTCTGCTAAGATGAAAAGTTAATAGATCCCAATGGGTATGGCTGCTTGATCAGCAAGCTTATTTGTGCTTGGCTGTGCCTGGTTTTGCAAGAACTCCTTTACTGAACTGTGGTATAATTATCACTTGCAGGAAATTGTTCAGTTCCCAGCTTTGTGCTGACAACAGCCTGCAGCCCTGTGCTGCTTACCCTGCTTTCTCAGCTCAGCAGAATCTGTCCCTTTGGAACAAGGCTGGTTACAGGTAGATGTTACCACAAGATTGCCCAGCCCAGATTACCCATCATCTAGATGAGCAACACACTGGTACAGTCCCAAAAAGCCTCCAAAAGTCACAGAATGACCATGAAACAAACCCTAGGCCTCTGCCCACTTGCTCACCACTTACTGCTTCAAGACGTCTTTGCAACACTGGTGATACAACCCTCCCATGCCTTTGTGCAAAAGGATCCTCACAGAGATGTTCCCTTTCCCTTTTGGTACAGGGCAAACAACTGACAGGGAAAATTTACAGTCTTGTGCACTGACAGTACAACTCTATAAAGGTGAAGCAACTTGGAGTGATGGATTAAAACACAACACCCAAAAGAAAAGCATAACTCAAAGGCAGCCTTTTTTTTACTGACGTGGTTTAGAAACTTCTAATTTGCACCTTTGTTTTCTCAAATACATTTGCATTTACAATTGTGTACACTCTCATACTTGCATTCATCCAACACAATACTTCACCCTGGAGTAGAGTACGTAAGCACGTCTCTCATAAGCAAGTATTATTCCCCAAGACTGGTGGTCACATTTGTCTTCTTCCACTCAGTAAAAGTATTGGTCATTCTTGAGGTTGGGGAGTATGCAGTAGGTCAATAAGAACAGGAAATAATAGCTTCAAATCTAACCTTGTTATATTTTTTTTCTGCTATGTTTCTTCCATAAAAATACATGTCAGTTTCATAATACAAGTTTTGGACTAAATTAGGGAGTTGTGTCCTGATTATGTCTAAAACAGGCAGGTCGATTGTTCTGTGTTAGATCTTGCTTCTCCACAATGACAACTGGCTTAGCCCAGATGTCAAACTTTTAGAATAACCCAGATAAGATGAGCTAACTGGGAACAGCTTTATAATATGACTTGGAATAAGTAAATCTGGATTTTTTAAATTTACCTTGATTTAAAATTAGGTATCTAAATTAGTACTCAGTCCTGTCAATTGCCACGGTAGTACCAGAATACCTTTCTGTATAGCTCTCCAAAAGTCAATAGCTCCCCTTGGCATTGCAGGGAGCATATTGACTTTGATGTGAAACTATACATTCAGGATATTCTTGTGAGAACCACAAAAGTGATTCTAGAATGCGAGTCCTCACTGATCTTATTGTGGACCATGCTCTTAAATAACTTTCAGGCTTTGAAAATTCATCTACATGTTGGACATCCAAATTTGAGAGATTTGTCCATGACCGTGGAGGCAAAAAGACCAAGTATGATTAAATTCTTTAGCTACCAAATGGTAATTATAAGTTTGGGGAACAGACAGCCATTACTGGTTTTTTCCTTAGATCAGTGGGTTTTATTTTCTTTTCCCCTAGGGACAAATTGTCTATATTTAGAATCAAGTTTTTATAGTGGAGAGTTCAATTGTGAATGAATATAGCTGTCTATACATCCATATACATGGACTTAAAATCCGTACATACATGATTGCTAAAGTCTTCATCGTTCTAAAAATAATTTCATTATTAAATATAAATGGATAAGGGGAAGAGGTAAACTGCATAATGGAAAAATGTGGTGTGATATAAATACTATTTTAATGCAATCTTTCTCTGAATTTGCCAGCAAAACTTCCACTGAACTCAACAGAAGCTTTTTGTAAACAACCAGTAAAGTGCATGTACTGTTTTACACAGTACAACAAATTTAATTTTACAAAACAGATAAATTAAATCTTCTTGTCTCCTCAGAAAGTAGTTTATTAAGTTAATGGTCTGAGTTAAACCCGGTTAGCTATGGAGCAATGCTATGCCTATAGAAGTACAATAGTTTAATTGTAACGCGGTCCAAATCCAGATAGCACTGAAAATATCTCTTTAACCAATCAATTTCTGCTGCAAAAATACACTGCAAGTTCAATGGTCACTCAAATACAAGCATTAAAATCAATTATTAATGACTACACAATTAAGTCCTGTTGTGCTCTCATACAGCCCTGCTGGGAAGCAGGATGCTGCCCGCCAGGCTGGGATGGGCACTTGGGCTCTCCCCAGGGCTGCCACCACAGCTGAGAGGCTTTGTACCCTCTCCTGCCGGTAGACCCTGCCAGATGATTGTCCCCACTACTAAGAAGCAGAATGATCCCTGGAGGCAGGTACTTGCCTGTCCTTGTACTCACCCTAGCTCCTTTCCCATACTGTGGGTGGCAGACATGACCGGCTGGCTGGAGGTCAGCAATGCTGAGGGAAGCAAGCACGCAGGGGTTTCACAGATCCTGCTTCCCTTCTGAAGGGTGGGGACAAGGTTCGTCTCTTAAGGAACTACTAGAAATTTGGTTCTGTATTTGAGTTTTGACAGCTATTATAGACAATTGTTCACAGCAATGTTGCATAACACCTCCTTTCTCTCACAAACAAAACAGTTTTTGGAATCAAGGTGGAAATTTTAGCTATTACTTTAACAGCTTTAAAATTCTTAGAAATAAAAGAGAAAACCTGCCTCAAAAGCTAAAGCATAATAATATTCCATGTACTGAGACAAAATTAATACAAGATAAGATGATTCTTTCATCACAGCAGGGAGACTTGAGAAAAAAATCTCTGAATATGGATCAAGGTTTTGGGTGTTTAAAAGAGCAACTCAGGTGTATATGGTGTTGAAGACATGTTTATCTTGGATTGAGACTAAAAAGTTCTGTAATCAGGATAGGCTTTTGTAATGCGATGATTTCCTCCAAATTATTAATAACTTGAAATTATGCTAACTCCCCTAACATTTTTTGGTTTTGGTTTTTTGGGGTTTTTTTTAAGTAGGGCTAAAGCCTTGAGGGAGGCAATTATACTTCTTTTACGCCCAGTTTTTGTAACCACTGTAGGTGCTATGGGCATATGTGAATCTTCAAATTCAAATACTTTCAAAGGTGAGAGCTATATCACCCAGTATTATTCAGGAAACACCCATTTCTCCCACACTGTCTTATTCTTTGTGCAAAGCTAGAGTAAAGGATTTGTCTAGCACTTCAAGAGAGGCAAGAATTGGGATACTCAAGCAGTGAGAGAAGAGCTATAACTACCATGGTATTTTCCTGTTTTAATTATTCTTTATTTGAAAGACACTAAAACACTTTGAAAGATCTCACACTGACAATCGACTTTCTGGGGCACTGCACAAAACCAAAAGCCAAAGGGGCTGAAGTTCAAACAGCACCTCACAACTTTTAGTAACAATACTGAAGAAGTTAATAATGCCTCTGATCTCACCAAGTGAGAAAGAGGTCCAATATGACAAAAAGTTATATAGGGATAAAACCATCAGACAGAGATAAAACACTCGGATACTGTCCACCTTGCACATTTCAACAGACATTGAAAGAGCTAAAGGTGCCATTGCTGTTCTCACAGCATTGCAAAACTTCATGGGACCTGAGCTTGCCTTCACCTGAGCTCTGCTGTAGACAGGGACAACTTAGCTCTCCACAGGGCACTTGAAAAGCTGAGATGCATTCAAAGCTTCATAAACAAGACAACCTTCACAGAGCTTTTTTTTTTTTTTTTTTTCCATGAGAAAACATATTTGGACCTCTAGCCAGAGAAAATTCTGGCAAGTGATTATCAAAACCATCATGGAGGAGATCAGGATGGTGAAGGGGACAGAAATGGAAAGCTGAGCCTTAGGGGAGAGAGGAAAGATGGATGAGACTATTCTTGATTGGCCAATGACACATTAGCAGATACAACATCTTTTCAAAGAAGATCAGCCTGGCCTTCAGCAACCAAGACTCCCATCTCCTTTGCAGCCTTCATGCACTTTCTATTAGAAAGAAACACAAGGGGATGTATTCTGATTCTCATTTGCTAAACGTCCTTAAAAACCTGGAGTTGTTCTTCTTCTCACTAAAAGACAGGAACTGAGTACATTTGAGATACAGGACTGTCCCTCAGATCCTCTTCCTCTGTCTTTCCCATATATGGTTAGTTCTGCTGTCAAACCTAATCCAGTTTCAGCGTATGAGAGCAATTTTGATCATCAGGGGTAGAAAGCACGAACTCCCTATGTGTTTCTGGGAAATTTTCTGTGGGATAACAAGGGTCCAAGCAACTGCCCAGGCACATTCAGCTTGCTTGTTGTTTCTCTGGAGAGGAAGAGTGGATGTTAGGGCCAAGGATGCAGGTGCTTGCAGGAGAGAGAGTGGAGGGAATAAGCCCTCTGCCATCATCACTTACTTACTCCCTTAGGAGAGGGAGTACTTGCTGAAAAGCATGCCCTCAGGGGCGTCCAGATCCCAGATCCTGGCCTGGGATCCAGGCTTGTATCCAGCTGCTACAATCAAAGCTCCTACCCTAAATAAAGATAGGCTTTCTTTCCTGGTCACATAAAGGGAAGCTGCTCAGAGAAGCCCCACACCATAAATGCATTGTGACACCCAAAGTGAGAGTAGTACTTCTCTCTGCAAGAGCAGCTGCTCTTTTCTGAAAGTTGATAGGTGAGAAAATGGAAAAGTTTTACATTTCATTTAAAATTGAGCCACAGAGCTTTCTAAATCAATATTGGTGCCCTCAAATCTCAGACCAAAAAATACCTGTCAAAGGAAGAGAATGACTGTTCTCATCATTCTAGCCATCAAAGTTATTTTGATCAGGTCTGTGTGTATTTTTAATAACGATTTTCTTTCTCTGCCAAAGTCTTTCTATTCACTTGAAGGTAAAATTATACAACAAGAGGAGCAACTTTCTGAAAAAGTGTAAGAACCTCTGGGACAAGATCAACCAATATTTTGTCAACTCAGAATCTTGAATTATATGTGTGACAGAAGGCCCTGGGAGTATGGCTCTTCACAATACAAATAGCTTAAAAATATTTATTTTAACAACATACAACACTGGCAAGATTAAAGTAAATCACAGATTACTGCTTGTTTGCCATCTTTAACATTACCTATTGTGAAGACAATATATTTATGACATCCACATCCCAGTGTGAAAAATCTAAGAAATGTCACTTAGAATGCTTTTGTCCGTGGCACAAAGTTATGGATAAGGCATGTATTCTAATGGATGAATCTGCATGATGGAAGATAACAACAAGCTTCTACACATAGATCATTGACAGTATTATTTCAAACAGTGCAAGTGCATTTAAAGTGAGGGAGGCTACTGGCCATGCATCATATTTCTAGCTGTATTTATACACTGGTAAAACTTAGCTGTATTTGAATATTTCATATATAAGTGTTATTTTCAGAAACATGACTAAGATCAAGAGGAAATAGCACAAGTTCTATTAGAAACTTTTTACTAACTTTATTATTATTTGATAATAATAAACGAGTTATGATTTCAGAATTACAAAATACAGTCCTCTTGAAATGAAATTCTGCATAAATTTTGTTCAAGCTGTTTCAAAAAGACAGTGATATATTGGAGATCAGAATCTGACCTGTAACACTTAGGCAGCCAAAAGTTGCACCAACAGCTACCTCCTAAAAGACTTCTCAGAGGTAATGGGAAGCTTTTAGATTGCGATCCATAAGAATATGAAACACAATTTGGTGAGTAAAACATTTACAGCATTTTGTGCATTTGCTATGAACCCAAATTCCAATTAGTGTCTCTTAACTTAAAAGAAAATTAATTTTACATCCATTTGTGCTCATAAGCATGCTTCTAAAATTTAAACTACTTCTCAAGTTTCTCAAATACTCAACTGAAAAGGCAGTTTTTAACCACAGTGCCATACAATTTTTAACCGTAAGTGCAATTGTTTTTAACATGATGGTGATAAAATAACAAACAACATACGATATACCCTACAAACAGGGAGGCAAAATGAAACAGCAGAGCAAAAATACACATCATTCACTCATTGAAGATGACCGCTCTGATATTCTGCTTCTTCTTCTTCTATTTTTTATGAAAAGCTATTCTAATTCATTAAATATCTCCTCATCAGCTAAATCAACATCTTAAGACAGCATTTATACTAGAAATAAAACAGAGCAGTGGAGATTCCATTTCTGATTTTGACCAAAAAAACCCCTCAGACCCCCAGAAAAGTTTTGCTGAACAGAAAGATATTTTTACAGATTAAAATTAATTATTTTTCCTTTTACTGCAATACTGCCAAAACAGGGGAAAACAAAGCCTCCAAACTGTCTCCATTAATATGCAAATAGTGTCATGTACATGTGACACATGATGTCAAGAATTCTATTTCATTTCTTACAGCTGAAGGAACAGAATATAGATGATGCAGCTATAATAGGGTTTGAAATGGAGTTATACATACCTGCCCATACCAACTGTATTCCAGCATTGTAACCTCAGGGAACACCAAGTCTTAGAAAACTCAGAGCACATTCATTAATACCAACTGTTTAATGTAAGACAAAGCCTATGACTATGCTGCGACTTTCCCTTTCAAGGCAGTGTGCTACAGTCCACAACTTTTTACTTAACCACCAGCACTGCTACAATCATCGCTTTGTTGAAGTGTTGTGCTCTTGCAGCTAAAACCTGTTGATAATGAACCTGAACCCATTATTTTGAGTCAATGAATTGAAAGAAATAGGGCAAAGAATGAAAGCCACAGGGCCAATTACCAGCATTCTTTGATGTATTACTTGCTAGCACCCACCAAATCACTTTGTGTCTTTGTCTTGATCCCCTCTGTTATTCATTAATTATTCTGGAAGGGTTAGAGTTCAGATAGCTAATTGCACAGACAGTCTTACTTGGTGGGGATTCTCCCTACACTGACACTTTCCCCAACTGTGCCCAGCCACCTTGTATTATGCCAATTAATCCAATTCTTGGCATATTTGTACAGTTCTCCAGGTTCTTTTAAAGCTTTGCCTAAAATGGTTTCACTCAAGCTTGTACAACAGAGGCTGAAGAAGATTTATGGACTGGATAGATCATATTTTACAATTGTCTTCTTCGTTCTTTGTGGAGGTCACTGGGCTTAGTGACCCTGTTTTCCTCCCCACATACTTGTCTCTTTATTTACAAGCATAGCGTCTAGCACTTTCATTGCATATCTAGAAATAAGAATTATTATAGAATATTTCATTTTTCCTCTCCCTGCCCCTCCCTACTCTTCATTTTTGTCAGAAAGGATCTTTGTTGAATGCAGAGGTAGACATCGCTTTACAACTTAAGAGAAAATTTATAGGGATAGTCTTGCAGTTAAGAAAAGGAAAATGTCATGTTTCTTTGTTGCTTTAGTGCTAGGAATACTTCCATGTCAAAAATTTCATAACAAAAAAAGAATAAATTGTAATGATGAGAATACAAAAAACAGAAATAAAAACTTTCTGTTCTGTGAAGTCAAAGTCCAGGCTCCTGTTGCCTTCTGAACTCAGTAACTCTTTGTGGGCTTCCAGTTCCAAAAAATGGGCACTTAGGGCTCTCTTCATTTTCACCCCAAATGAGAAAGAAGACATCTGTTTCCTGGGTTTGGCCACTAATTCCACGTTTGTCATCCTGCTGCCACAGATACCCACATTCTTGCTCATATGACCCTAAAAAGTTGGGAATTATAGACAACAATTTGGGGGCACAAATCAGAAGTGACACAATTAGGACCAAGCCTATTCACAATTAGGTACACCCTACTTTTTAAGGAGCTTCACTGCAGGCAATGGTCCTCACAGTCACTGCCATGTGGCTGGGAACTGTGAAATCAGTGGCTCTACCTGGAAAGCTGGAAGCTAAAGAAAAGAGGTGAAACTGGGTCCTCGGAGAGTACTCAGAGATTCAGTATGCACAGACAAGAGGTCCTTTAAGAAAGTGGTGACTGAAATAAACAGAAAGCAGAACCACAGAGAACATGCTTTAATTATTTAAATCATAATATTAAGTAACTAAGTAATTATCCAACTATGTAATTTTTAATTTTCAGAGGTATCAACTTATAACATTCTGCTGCAGATATAAGAGTGCTTTAGTAACATTTTACCCAAGGAATTACATTGACCAGATGTTGTAACTCATTGAACAATGAGTTAAATGTGGATACTAAAGTCCAAGGTAAGGAAAAAAAAATATTTTGTAATAAATCTGTTTTAAAAAATTACCACTGTTTTAGCACTTCAGGTGATCTGAGTGCTAATTTCCATTCACAGATAACAGAAATCCAATATCCTTCAAGCAACCAGGTCAAAAGAACAGCTCAATAATTACAGGAGTCTTATACAAGAATCTGTAAAACACCCAGGAGCATAGAGTAGTTGAGGAAGATTAAAGGAAGAAAGTTTGTTTATAGATTTCATTTTTCTGCAACAAGAATCTAAATAAGCTTAAGATGTACTTCTTTCTCTGTATAAAGTCCAAACAGAAAGTTATTAATCACAGTTCTGTGAAACAAGTTACACTTTGCATATATATTCAGAACCACTCAAGCTCCATCTTCAGGTGGATGGTGTGCAAAATGTTTCTGTTAGTCTAAACAAACTACTGTCTTTGGCCTCACTTCTTAGACTGACCTGTTGCCTGGACTAATGCAAAACTCATCATCTATAAATTCGTACTTATTAAGTGTTCAATTTCAAACTTGGTTTCAAAACATACATTAGCATCAAAACTAAAAACACCAAAGAGTGCTGTGGAGTAATTTATAGTTGTGTCCATGCATAAAATATGGATCTTTCATACTGCATGACTTGACTTTTTCCTCATTAAACAGACCAAATATAAAGTTTCAGACTCATTAATATGTAATTCAGATAAATCAGATATCAAGTCATTTCTCTTCAAACCAGAGTGTTTTTTTAATATCTTAAAATGAAGATAGTTTATAGAAATAGGAAAATATTATCTAACTCTAAAGCAAAAGGATGCCTTGAGTCAATGGTGCAGAGTTGGACTTGTGATACTATAAAGTTAAAAATTCAGAAAGCTAAAATAGTCACAAAGAATTACTCCTGAAAAGAGGTAGAGATTTATACCAAATCCATAAACTACCAAAACTGGTTTTGGAAATCTAACCTCTAATTTCTGAATTCCCTGATAGTGCTGAATATATCACCTAAGAAAGGAAGGCACCCCATGCTGTGTTACCAGCATCTGTGCCTGAGGAAAACCTTCACTGGGTAGAGGAGGCAAAGAGGAGCTCTGGTCCTCTGGGATCTAACCACAGAGAGCTGCTCAGCAAAGACTAACCGCAGCTCAGCACATGGCTGCTTTCTCCAGCTAGTTTCTCCTCTCTCACTTGAAAAACACAGCCGGCATGACTACTTATGTTGCTGCTAAATTAAAGGCAGTATCACACAATCCTCAGCTGTGAGGGCATCTGACGACACAGTTTGACACTCCACTCTCCTGAACCACGTCACAGCATTTAAAGTAGGGATGAAATAATCCACTTGAGCCAAGCCAGTGAGAATTTGCAGACTTTGTGCACTAAACGATTTCTATACATCAGTTTTCTAAATATTGGTTTTCTACACTGAAGGATCCAATAAAAAATACTTTGCCTACAGAGTCCTACTTTTTAAGGAGGACGTCATTGCTACAGAAATATTTCAGAGCTTTCCATAACTCCCAGCCCCACTCTTTGAAGTGAGCCTCAGAGCTAAGAACAGCTCTTTATTTCAGAGGACAGTTATTTATTTTGGATGTAGCTCCAACTACTTTTTTAATGTAGAAAAGTAAGACATGGTCAATAAAACTTAAACAAACATACAATTTAAGTATCTGCATTGAATGATTGCTGCTATTCTCTCCAACTTTTTTCTGTATTGATGGATTTGACATTGAGACTTTAGAAGTCTAAGATGTTCTTTCTGTCAATAAAGTCCTTTTCTTGCTGTAAGGCCCTTAAGGAAGTAGTTCACTACGTCTGTATAATGCCTTACACACTGGGGCACTGATCTGCTTGAAGAAACCTGAACTATCCAATCACTTCTGACTACAACCTCTTCCAGTCACGGCTGAGGCTTATGAAAGTGCTTGGTTGCTGAGGTCAACAGCAATTCCTTACAACTTCCACAGGAGCAGCCTCGTGGAGAGGTCTTTCAAAAGTCCCATCTCATGCGTGGTAGCTAAGTTTGGAAGTCTCCTAGACGCCTTTCTCTATAAATAAAGCAGCATGAAACATAAATTATTTCCTTCCTGAGTAATCAGGAAGAATGGAAATCCATATATGAATAGGGTTATTACAGCTTACAGATTAATATTTAACTCCTAAATAAGACTCCAAGGGCCATGGCATAAGCTGAACTTGCACTAGATACGGAATAGAGCAGAGAACAGAAATAGTAGTTGATTCCCTACAAGAGCAACTGCTTTGAACTTGAAGAAAAGTGAAAACAGCAACAAGATTGTTCTGCAAAAAGGTGCAAGTTATCCTCAGCCAGATTCTTTAGTATATATAAATTATGTTGCCCTGGTGGACTTAAGTCTGAGTATCTGAACCTTGTATGAACTGGGCATCATTAGGCTAAAACCTAATTTTTCCAAAGTGGCAACAAATTAAATATCTTCTCAGTAATACAATAAATAAGATATATTAAAGATTATATCAACCTTCCTCTTAAATTCATTTAAAATGCTGCAGTCCAAAATTAATGTCTGCTAAATACAGCAAGAATATTATATGATTCTGAAACTAGTCACATTAATGCACTTTTCTTCTTTCAGTAATGTGATTCAGAAATTGAGCATTATCCCTGGCAATTGCATCTTATTTTTAGATCCTCTCTCTTAGCTAATAAGCAGTATATCTTATTTTAACAGTGGCAAACACCTACCATTCTGCTTTTAAACCTTGCCATTGATTAAAATCTTTGTCTGAATAATAATAATAATAATAATAATAATAATAATAATAATACTTTTCCATATTAGAGGGGCTAATAACATTTTCCATGAACTTTCTGCACTGCACAGAACTCTGATGAAGTAAATGAGGCACCTGAAGTTTTCAGGGGAAAAGGATGTCTATTTTCACATGTGAAACATTGTAAGCATAGCAACTAAATACAAAACCTGGTTCAAAAGTTAACACACAAGTCAAAAGCATTGATTGGTTACACTACCTTAACAACCTGCACAATAATAGAGAGGATCAGCCTCAAAATGAGCATGAGCTGAAAAAAATGTGATAAATCAAATGTAGCAGTTGTGCCTCTTCTCATTATGATGTTACATATACACAATATAATTTGAATGTTGCATATTAACAAGCCGATCCATGAATAGTGAAACTGGTACAGTGATGTTTCCTATGGATTTCTGTTTGTATTTCCCTTAAAGCTTTATTTCCCAGGACCCTATTTTGGATTATTTCTTATGATCACTGTATTGCATGTTCCAAGAGTTGTTCACATCTGCTGCCTGGGGTGGGAGCTTGCGGCACATGGGCTGCTGAGCCAGAGCCCCATGTGAGCCCGAGAGCCACCCCACACCAGTTGCCCTTCCTCACAACTCTGTGGAGTCATTACGAGCTTTCCTTCCTTGTGGTACAGTTTATGCTTTTTTCACTATCTACCTGTGGATTTCCATGACACCTTAAGGCACTTCTGTTGAAACTGGCCTGCAGGTTCAAGAACTATTGAGATGGAAGGAAAAAAAGGTTAATGATAATCAAATAGATGGCAGCTGCCATCAAAAAATGCCACACTTCATCAGGAAGATATGCTAAAAACCAATCAAATATTGCTGCCTTGGGAAAGTGATGGATACAATTTTGAAACAGTCTGCTGTAACACCGTTTCACTATGAGCCATATTCAAAAGTTTCTTATTTATTTAATACAACACACCCTGAAGAAGCACCACAGACTTTATCCCTGTGGGAGATAATAGAAGAAAAACTGAAGTTCCTTCCTTACAAATATGAAAATCAAATATATTTATTGCCTCAGATTTTATAGACTTTTTAGGGGGGTTTACCCAAAATACAAAACTCTCAATAAATTTCAGAGAAGTTACACAGTCACCATGATATCCTTTGAATCCCAGAAAAGCTACAAGCTACAAGACCACATATCTACAATGATATGAAGATGAGCCAATACACAAGTAACAATACTCTTTCAGCAGATATTATTATTTTGAAAAAAACATGGCATTTTCTCAAAATGTGAAGGAATCTTGTTGAACAACTCTCTAATATTAACATTAACTGAAAGGTAAGAATAGAAATGATTGAGAATATAACTTTGGTGTTTTTAATACATAGCAAACCGCAGTCAGAAAAGGTAGAACAGGTTTTAGGCAAGGGTTTGTACAGGAGAAAAAATCTGATGCAATAAAACAGTGATATTAAAAACATTGGAGGGAAAAAAAAACAAAACAAACAAAAAAAACCCCATTGAAAGTCTGGATTTTCAAGCTGGTGAATGGAAATGCAAATCCTTCTAACTATTAAGTTTCTGAAGTATTAGGATTTGTTCAAACATACCATCAGTGTCTTGTTTAATCTAGCTGCTGACTAATTATTGAAATTAGAGTGACTTGCTGAAATACATTGCATTAAAGATGTATATTATATCTGTTGAAGTCTTGAACAGCACTATTTAACACTTCACCTGGGAAAATTTGCTTTTTAGTGACTATTTCAGAAGTACTTTCTGAAAGAACTAACATGCATGATGAGCTTCAGAGTTGCAAAGAAAGCCAGCGAACCAAATGACTGCATACAGTCAACAATGGCAGCAGGGAAACTGCTTAAGAGACTAAGAATATGTTTGTATTTAGAGGAACTTCATAAAGATATGAAGAAAATACACTTTCATCTTCCACATGTGAAAGAAATAAGTATAGGGAAAAAAATTGGTAGTGTAGTTCAGGTTAATTGCATGAATGTTATTGATATGTCAGAGAGATTTAGGTATCGTTGTTGAATGAAGAAAATTATATTCATAGAATCATAGAATCATAGAATGGTTAGAATTGGAAGGGACCTTCAAAGGTCATCTAGTCCACCTGTTTGTTCCATAATTTGGCACTTCTTATTTAACTGAAGTCATGGAGACTGCATTTCCAAGTCATGTTGGCATTTTTGAGAATCTCAGCTTAATGTGCCTCATCTAAGCATCTGATCTGATTATATTTGATCGCCTGCAATAATAACCAGTGGGTCAATTCTAGCCACTAGTTTTCTTTGTTTAAATAAAAGTATAAATGTAGTAAGTACTGTATTACAACCACCTTAAAAGCAATCATACGTTACTTGTTTGTTTGACTACCAGGTGCTATGTGTGAGGGAAATTCTTATTTCTGTAACTAAACTGTTGTTGATCCACTAGGAACAGCCAGAGTTTAGACTCTTCGGTAGCACGCTTTTGGTGGCCTAACTGACTGCTCATAGGTATATTTACAGTGTCTTGTACAACGGAGTGACAATGGGCCACTCCTCACAGCTTTTGACTTTCAAGCACACTTCCACACATTCACATGTATGTATAGAAGATATTTGAAGCAGATACATGTATGCATGGAGGGAGTGATATGTATATTTATGTATTTGGTAATACCGAACAATAAGGAAAAAAACTTATTGTCAAGACCCTACCTCTTCTAGGAGATTCTCTTTTTATTCTTCTGTCATTTTTGAGAATAAAGTCCAGTTAAGCCTCATTTCTTACAAACCTGTGTTCCATGGAGAAGTGTTTTAATATTGGTTTTTTTGAATCAATGGGCATAATGCAGAGAAAGGGGTTTCTATCTGCAGAGGATCATCACATTTTTAGAAGTAATATTGCTGTTGTCACAAGAGTGGCCCATTAACTGTAGCACAGCAGTGAGGGAATCACTTCTGAAATGTCATCAGCACTTCTTTTGGTACAAAGTGTGTTTAAAATAGCCCTGTGCACTTGGAGGCCTGACTTGGTATGAAGATTTCAAATAAAAGTACAGAAAAGTTTTGTGGATTTGTTTGGGATTTTTTCCTTTTATGTGTGTTCAGTTTTATTCACACAGATATGAGGCTTTAAAGAGCTGGATTCCCCTTAAGTTTTATTACCTATGATCCAAAATAATACCTTCCATAGCATGTTTTTCAAATAAAGATTTAAATACAAGTCAGCAAGAGTCTTGGAAGTATCACTGGCTGAAATGCTTTCAAAATGCTTTCAGAGCTACTTTTCTTTTTGTACACAGAATGACTCTTCTTGTAACTCTAAAAATGTTCCTTTTGTAGACTCAAAGTAAAGCTCAATGTTGTCAAATTGTTTTCAGTGGGCTTTGGAATTGGTCCCAGGTCTTTCAGTTTGCAGATGGCAATCTTTAGCCAGCCTGCAGGGAAGCTACATTTGTTTTATTGTAGAACTACTGCAGAAAACTTTTTTACATTGTTAACACTCGGGATTATTAACACACAGCATCTAACATTAAATACTTTGTGTTAGGGACTGGAAGACATCAAGTTTACCAGTTCATTTTGTTCTACTTCTACCAGTGGTCAGCACCAGAGGAGTAGAAGACTGTAAGACAAGCATAGCGTCAGACAGGTCATAAAGTTGCCTGTATCACTATCATAAAATAGCATCCCGCAACCATTTGTGGAGCAGTATTTGTTGTAATAGGTGCTGATCCTGCTGTGAAAGAATGAAGTACATATTACTGACTTGAAGGGGAGAAAAGACTTCATACTTCACTTGGATGTAAGAGAACTGGACTGAGCCTCTGGAGGAAGATCATCTGGGTTGCAAGAAGAATGGCTCAGTGGTTACCCACTACACAAAAACTTCAAAGAGTGCAGTGCAATTTCCTACCTGAACATGGGTCCCTGGATAATTTTGAGCATTCATCACAAGTGACATTCATTTTTAAGAGATAGCTTTCTAGTCTAAGTTAAGAAAAAGTCTGTCTTTTGGACAATAGCAAGAGAAAGGACCTCCCAAAAGTGAATCACTTTCAGATACCTCTGACAGACTTTATATAAAGGCAGGATTTTTTTTTTTTTATTCCTCTGGAGGTGCCTGTCTCTTACCATTCACCACAGAAGGAAACTTGGGCAACTAACTTCAATGAGAAACCTATTATTTACATTACTAAAGGGTATTTGTGGAAACTAAGCCTTGTACTACGAGTAGTTGAATTTGCATCTCTGCATCTTAAATTTTCACCTGTAAAATGCAACACCTTCCTTACAGTGAGAGTGTAGGGGGCTAAAACTTTAAAATTTATATGATGTTGTTAAAATGTCAGTGGGGGTCAGAAAATTGATTAACATAAAAAGATAGAAAAGGATGCTGGAGGCAACAAGCCCCAGTCCCCAAAGGGTATGAACTGAATGTTTGTATTCTAATATTGTCAGCATTTTTACTAACTAAAGAAAAAATCTAGAGACAGGAGTAAGTTTGGAGTTTGAATGAACTGGATGACACTTCAAGAACTCTGTATGAAATGTCCTTTAACTATTAATATTATCACTTATGTTACAAAATCCTCATTTTCAGTAGCACAAAGCGGATGACATTGCTTATTTGTATTCAATCCCATTGAATTTTTCAAGGCAAAACTCTCACTAAGTCAGTCAGAGGTTGTTGTAGCAACATTCAATTTTTTCTCATTCTCTATGTGTTAGATAACATAGCTTATCTCAAGACCTGACATAGTCTATTTTTAATTATTCACACCCTTTGGCATGTAATCGTAATATGCCTCCTTCAATATTAAAAAGGAAGGACAGTTCAGTTATTTATGGTTTAGATACGAAGAAAATGTGGAGTCCATCCTTCTTTAGAAATATGTCCATGATTTGTAACAGCACTACTGAAATTTACAAGCTTATATTTATCATGTGGTTCCAATTCAGTTTTAGTTTCATAATCTTTTGTCCAAAAAAAAACCCCCGAAAACCCAAACCCTCCCACTTGCTTTAGAGAGCAATTGATATCTGTCCTGCATAAGGAATTGTCTATGACTACAGTTGTATTAATGCACCTCACAAAGTTACTAGACGTGCATGGACCACAGTTGTGGTCCACCCTTGCAAGGTCTTTCAATGCAACAGACTCTGCAGTAAATTAATGTACAATATTAATGGAAAAATTGATGTATAAATAGATAAAGCTTTCATTATCTGTACATTTGTCTGAAATCACAGTGAAATCAATTTTTCATCTATTCTTTGCTTCCTTTCTATGTTTTGATCTCTTTGCTTATTTACTCTGACTTCCAGCATTACTTCTTATCATTTTTCTTCCTCTCAGGCACCTTATTTTTGTTTCTGGTATTTATGATATTTCAGTAAGATACAGTTCTGAGAAATATAGTTGCTACAACTGTGCTGCTGGAATGGTTCCTCAGTTGTGGTCTCTCCAGTTTGATCTCAAGTCACTGATTATAGCAGTCCCAAGGGTATAATGGTGAGTATGCACTATGGATATGACTAAAGCCAGAGCCTGTAATTCCCAATAAAAAAAAAAAAAACCCAAACAGAATAATAGAGAAAATAAATCTTACAGAAACTTCTCGTTAACTGCTTTTCCAAATATTCCTTGGTAGGGGGTAAAAATTATTTCCAAAGCCACCACGTCAATGGCCATTTAACCATTTGTGTCTTTGAACAACTTATTTTAGGCAAACAAATGTACTTGTTTAGAGATCTGAAATCAAAGGGGTGGTCTTTGTCGTGGGTGGTCTTTGTCCTTATTTTCAGTCATAAGCAATTAATCCACCATTGTGTGCATATCTTATGAGACATTCAGCTTTAAAATCACAGTCATTTAAAAAGTACTCAAATCCAAAACGGCATCCAAAACTGGCACACTTTGCAGTTATCTGCAAAAGGATAAATGAAAGATTTGAAACAAAATAGCTCCTGGGTTAGAATCTTGTATGCTGTATTAGCCTTGAGCAAAATTTTACAGTGCAGCTACTTAACCTACAGGCAAAATTTCATAATGGGAATATTGAGAGACCTGTAGCTTTAACCAGTACTACTGGGCACCAGTATAACATTTCATTTACACTTCTTACAAAGCAATTTTTCTTAATCTTGCTGCATGAATGAAAAATTTCATCCCATAGTATCCAATTCACTACCCTCATGAACTCATAAAAAGGTCTTTTAACCACTGCTGTGATTTTCAAGTGGAAATAATAAAATGGCAAGAGTTAAATATTAATATTCAGTTCTTGCATTGTGCCTTTCTTTGATACCAATTACAACTTGAACTTCACCTAACTCAAAAAGACTGCAGACTTCACTCAATTAGCAGTAATAGGATTAAAACATAGCTTTGGAACTGAAGATTTAAATAGGAAAAAAAACTTGGCAAATGTACACTACATGTACCAAATTAATCTCAAAATAAATATGCAGCCCTAGGTGAAATAAGTGGAATGTGGAATGCTAGAGTCGTGGGGTTTATTGTGGGTGTTTTACTGTCTTGAAAACCTCTGCAGGTTGCTGTGCTTTGAAAACTACCATGGCTACAGAATAACAGTATTTTTTCTGCTTTTAGGTTTATGGATGCTAGAAAAAGTTGCCACCACTCACAACAGGTGTTCTCCTTTGAAGAGCACCAAAGCCATTTCTGTCTGTTACACATGTCTCCATTACCAAATTTGTATGGTTTTCAGCTTTGTGAAATTTAAACAATCCCACAGATGTAAATTACTGGATTCTAATAGCTATCTCCTGAGAAAGGATAAATATGCCCATTTATAGGTGAAAAGTGTCATGGGGACCAAAGCTATATTTCTATACTACAGATTTGAACAGCAGGCAACTGAATTTGTGGAAGAGAATTCTTGTGCTACTTTACCCATGCTGAGTTGTTTGTGGTTTATTTTGTTTTTGCATTTGATGGGCAATGAATGACTTCATTTTCACTACATTTTGAGTATCTGCCTCTAAAGTGTATGATACAACACCTCAAACTGAAGATGCTTTCCATTTTAGGGAGTACATTTGACTTCTGAGATAAAATTAGAATGTCTTAAAATTTCTTGTCAAGTCAAAAATTGCTTGACCTCAGTCATAAAGAGCTGTTTGTATCCTTTTCTCAGAGGCAAATATGAAAGATTTACATCATGTTTTACTCATCAAAACTCATACAGCATGACATCTGAAGTATAGCTAAAGAGATCCAGAACAGCTGTGAGTTAGGACGGAAGGAAGTGACACACTTGGCTTTTTTTTATTTCCTTCCTACTAGTGGAGAAAAAAAGCCCAATATTGGCCACAGGTTTCTGTTGACAATAACCATGTGCTTAATTTCTGGAAAAATGCCCTTCAGGAAATACCAGAGAATGACTAGATGCCCTTTTTCAAAATAATACAAGAAGATGCTGCAAAGATTTATAAATCAGCATCATTGGTTGCATATTTCAAAAATCTGGCCCTAATGCTATGACAGATAAGAACTCCACAAAAGAAAATAAATAGTACTTTCATGGGCAAAGCTGATTACCCTGGAGGGCTGTTAAAGACCGCTTTATGTTTAAGTTCACTAATAAAAAATTTCCATGGGAGTGGGTACAACAGCAACCTGTATGAGGAAAACCAGTGTAGTCAAGATCACAACATGCCAGAGATCAACAAGGGTTTAGAAGAAATAGGGTTGTCTTCAAAAGGAGCAGAAGCATCGTGCTGGAGATACAGAGAAATATCTGAGCTCATATGGGCTACCAATTGTAGCACTCCAGAGTACCAACAAAATGGTCTGTCCAGCTCCAGACCTTCAAAATAAGGAAAAAAAGTGTGCAATCTCTTGAATCAGATTTGCTTCAGCCTCTTTTTTTTTTTTTTTTTCTGGACTGCAGGTAATCACAGATAAATCATGGCATCTTGACACTATTTCAGTCATATTTTGGTTAGATTTCAACTACCTGCGAAGGCTATCTGGAGTTTCAATTCATTTCAATCTCTTTGCCTCTCACTCCAACAAAAGAAGTTAACCTGAAATCAATTGATCTATAAATTGGAAGGGTTCAGTCTGGTTTTTGTAGCAGACATTTTTAATATCTCATCTCTGAAAAAGTATTACTTTCCCAAGTTTTGAAGTGTTGGCCTCCACAGGTCCTAGATCTTTGCTCAGAAAATAACATACAGAAGCTAATTCAATTATAATCTAGCTTTAGATTAACCTAACTCTGTCTGGCACTGCTCAGAAAGTAGACAAGCCACTTAATTAGACAGAATCGTCTGCCTCGTGGTAAAAACATACGGAACTTTTGGGGATGGTTGGCAATAGTTTTGAATTAATAGATGAGATGTGTTACCACAATTGCAGGGCTAGTAAATGGCAGCTGAAATAGCAAAACTCTCCCTCTGCACAGCTGGATCACAACATGGCCTTCAGCACATGCAAAATAAAAATCTCACTATCTTCTTTCTAATGTTTGATTTTAATATTCCCCCTTTATAAAGCAGAGAATCATCTAATCACCTCCAGCTACAGAAGCAGCCAACACATGAAAAAGGCAGTCTGCAGAAGTTGATCTGGACAGATCTGGAACCCATAAATCCCACTTAGGTGAGGAGGGCAGAAGGACGAGATGAACACACAACACCAAGGCTCCAGCCGTTTAGAGATGGTTGTCATTCTTTGTGAAAATTAAGGGACTTGTAGCCCTGCATTCCTATATTAATCCAAAGGCCAGCCATTGTACACACTGCTAGAGTACAGGCTTGCAGACACTGCGCTTTTAATCAGAGCCTTGAGCTAAATGGACTCCCATTTCTATGCCGGATTTTTTCTGGCTCTGCTATGTTAACTTCACATAGCAGATAATGAACAATGATTGCAAAGATCTTTAGAAAACATTTGAGAACAAAAGCTGAAGATGAGTCTCTCATGCAATGGCCAATTTACTTATGTATTGGAAGCATATAACCATATGAATATTTTTCAAAATAAGAAAGCTCTTATAGTAAGAGATAAGAGTCAAACTGCTGGGCAGCTTGCACATCTGATTTGCTTAAGGAGAACTAGGCAAACTGCAGAGCAAATGAACTAAGGCTCACAGAATAATACATGAGGACACATTATTTTTAATATATTAATACAGTTGAAAATAAAATAAATAAACCTGATTTTTCTAGGGATGTAAGGAAACCGTAAACACTACAGGGACTTTCCCCCTAGCATCCAGTGATTTACATATTTTTTATAAAAGTCAGAGTTGGTTTGAAGTCACAAGAAGTAGACCAACCACTGTTAAAATGATTACTTTTCCCTTGTTATGCCTGGGTCCTGTCTATGCCATCAGATTCTCACTTTTATGAGCAATATAAAATGCAGACACAATTTCCACTTAAAAAGGAAACCATTTCTGCTGGCTCTTCATAACAACCAACAGATTCTTCCCTTAATTTTTTTTTTAAACTCAGTGACAATTCTGATATCCAAATTGGCAACTAATTGCCCTGACAATTAAATGGTATTGCCACAGCACAGCCTTTATGCATTTGTCCTAATAAATGTCAGATGAAGCTCAACTCTTCACTTCAGCAGATGCTAATTTAGGCTGAATACCACCAGCTATTCAGAGAGGGAATTTTTGCCTTAAATAAGATTAATCTCACAAATGAAGTGTGAGTTTCCTTCTTATAAATAACAAAGGCCATTGGTTATTCATTAATTCTGAAATACAAGTTTTACAAACACTTGCATAAGAAGCATTAATATAATCTGTTACATAATTACTAATGCAATGTATGATATTTAATATATCAACAGTGAAGTCTCTTCAAAATTCAATTACTATAACCCTTGTCATAGAGACTAGCACTGCTGCTTCAAAGGTTTTTTTTTCCCTAGTGACCCTTCAGCTTGACTACTTCTTGCTTGGCTGCCATTTGTCAGTTCAGGAATAGTATGACTGTCAAGTCAAGTAGAGACTTAGAGAGGACTCCTAACTTCCATCATGGTTCCTACCTTTCCACTGAAGTCAACAGGAAACTGGGGGTCCTGTTAAGCTTTTAATCCAAATTTTCAAAAAATGCTGATCTGCTTTGGAAGTCTGTGGAGCCGATTCATTTTCTCTATTGCAGGTGACAAGAAACTGAGCCTCCTTTCATTAACACTGGGAAAGCCTGCACACCCTCAAGGTAGAGCCAGCAGTGTTTGCACTACCATTCTCTACTTTACAATTGCAAAACCTTTGTTAATTCCGGTTGAGACCTGTTAATATTCCCCATGGAAAAAAAAAAAAAATCTAAATTTCTTATCACTTCTTGCAAATGGGTTCTGCCCCTATTTGCACCACCCATTTTGAAATACATACTGAACAGCACATGCCTCTCAAAAGAGAATTTTTACAGGACCTGCTCGAGCTATAATTTTGTTCATAAAAATCTATATTTTATGGGAATGGCTATGGGCATTGTGCCCAGAAGTCATGGAAGAGCCCGTAATTTTGTTAGCAAATTCTTTACCTGCAACAAGAGCACAACGATTTGCAGAATGCCAATTATGAACCGTCCCAATTTGTAACTTCCAAACATTGCTGAGGGAGTGTACCAGTTGGCATAAGCCAAAACTGACAACTTTTAAGCATTACTATAAGGAGGACTGTCTGGACATAGCCTGGATATACTTAAATGTACAAGAGTGGACAGACATCTCACTGCTGCTCAGCACTCTGAGCTAAGAATACATGGGAAGAAATCAGGAGATCCTGTGATTAAAGCATGACTATTTTTCTCCTTAGACCTGTCTTCCACACTTCTTGGCCTCCATTATACAAAGAATCACAATACACTTTACACTGCACCATCATAACAGTAGACAGCTTCAAGTCCTTAGAGAATTGTTACCTATGATTCTAAATTTGAGTCAAAAATCAAATTTTGATCCAGCATTAGTGCTTTCTTCAACTGATGAAGGTGATGGACCTGCTGAACTTACTTTCTCAGTAGCAGCGATATCAGTGATTTCCATGCTATGGGAATTATCACACAGAAGTAGGTCAACAGCTGTGCTCAGATGTGAAGAGGTGTGTGCAAGAATAGACATAGTAAAAATAAAAAGGTCTAAAAAAATGACAAAAAAATGATGAGGTATATGGGAGGAAGAATGGAGACTGTGGACTTTACAAGCTGTAAGTTTAAAAAGATGAAGTCTGTGAAGTTTGAAAAGGAGAAGAAAAGAAGAGATATTATAAAAGTCTACAAAATAATGAGTGAGCCTGAGGATCCTACACAGATCTCTCTATTTATTTCCCATTTACTCGTATCTTTTGGTCTCTGTTCTGCTCCTCCTCTTTCCAGGTCTTCCAAAACATATTTTGCTCTCCTTCCCATTTCCCTTTTCGCTTTTATTTCTGAACCCCTTCACCTCATTTCCGCCTTTGCCCTTCTTTATGTATTCTTTCTCATTATATAAAGTATAAGTATTTTATTAATATCAATAAATATATGCATTACATTAAAAATAAAAGCATCATAGTCTACAGAACTAAAAAGAAACGTATTTCAAATGATTGCCATGAAAAAAATCTATGTGAATTCAGGGAACACACAGACAGCTGTGCTGCTAGAAACTGCTTCAGCAAACAGCTCAGGAAGACTTAAAAAGCATAATAACCTCAATTACTTTAGTTGTGGTACTTTGACATAAAATTAAATTTTAACCCTCAAGCATCAGTTCATACGCTAATTTTAAAGTGGAATCAAGACATTTGAGACTTCTGTCCTTTCTCTGAAGCAAAAGACATAGAGGTGGAGTTCATTTGACTTTGTGTGTATGAGAAAATGAAGATGCCTACATCCAAGCTAATTATCTAGACTTTTTTTCAGTCAACAGGGAGAAAAAAAGGCACTTTGAGGGTGGATTCGTCTCACTTGAAAAAAAAAAGCCTAAGATAAGCCAGATAAATTGGATCTTAAAGGGCCCGTTTGCCCCACTGCCTACAAAAAGTTCCTAAGGCATCTAGTTCATATTTCGACACTTGTTTCAGAGACTAGGGAGATCCCAAGGCAGGCATTCTGAAACAGATATTTGAGCTATATGGATGGCTCATCTATTCTAGCTTAAGTATTCTTATGTTCCTGCGTGGTGCTAACATGTCCTTTACACAGGAGTTGTGGCCTGGAGCTAAGCCCTAAGATGATCTTGCAGAGCCTGCAGAGGCAGATGAGATATACATCTGGATGCAAAAGGATCTTCTTGGACATATAGTGCATATTCATGCTTTCACACTATATATTTTTGTGGGAGTAGTAAGACAATGCCATTCTCTTCTCCCTTTCATACTGTCTCCCAATCTGTCAAAAATTTAGCAAATCATGTGCCTATCCTCCAAAAAAAAAATGGCTTTAGGAAGTGTTTGCATTGTTGTATGAAATACGGGGAGTCACTACAACAAACAGAGGACATCAGAAAAGGAACTGAAAAGATGTCAGTTTAGCAGACACTGGGTAAACGAGCCTCCCTACATCAGAAATATAAGCCAGAGAGCACAGGACTTTTAAGTATTACAGGTATTTGTGACTTTCAAAATACTTTAAAAAAGCCACAGCTTCCCTCCTAGCAACATCTGGACTGGACCTGTTCTGTTTTTAAATACAAAATTTGCTTGCAGAAAGCTTCTAAAAGAGTAAGTATTACAATTAAGCCCCAGCAGCTTTAAAACAACTATTTCTAAAAGAAATGTACCCATTTATAAACATGTTTGTGAGAAGCCTACCTCCAAGTGTCCCAGGTCACTCCAATAGTATTATTCTCCCTAGCCACTCCTACAGAAGATCACAGTGTGGTGGGGATTTTGAACTGGTTAACAGACACACTCTTATGCAGATCTTTTCCCATTATAGGCAGGCAAGCATCACTCTGGCCTCACTGGGAGCTATGGGAAAGTGTTTATCAAATACTTACCTTGTAGCTGCCTGAAATCAAATGGAAAAATTCTTATCCAGGGAATCCAGCTTCAGCTTCCAACAGCAGCTTTACCATGTATAATGGAAAACCTGTTCTCAGGGTTTTGGTATCTCTCCAACTGTTGGTGGAATTTCTGCAGGTTGCCTTTAAACTTAATTTTACACTACTTACATAGATGGTACTTCCCAATCTTTCATGATAATTTAGATCTTTTTATACTTTAATAGTTTGTTGGACTTTTTGTCTAGTCCTTACCTTCTTACCAGTTTCCTACTAGATCTGGGGAGATCTGAATTGACACAGCATCCAGTAATGCTCACACCACTCCCAAATACACAGGTAACTCTATATCCCTTGTCCTATTCAAGGATCATTTATTTATATGCCTTTTTACTTATATAAACTTCATTATTTTGCTACAATGCTGCTCTGACAGCTGCTTTCCTGTTGATAAAGGTCTCTGACTCCCAAGCCTTTGACAAAATTGTGGGTTCCCAGGATAAAGTCCCCCATCTTGTTACGGTCTGATAGAGCTTTTCACTTTCTGGAAGTGCAGTTTTTGTACTTCTCATTAAAATACACGATTTACTTGTGCACACAATTTGACAGTTTGAAAAGCCCATACTATTCTATACCAGTAGCATTTTTCTGTGCACTTTTCCACTTCTTCAGCAAAGGAACCACTTACATATGTTACTGTTTTCAGTAGTTGGCAATATATTTATGTAGCACTGGGCCAAGAACTCATTCTTGTGCTACTCCAAAGGACTGTTAAAATCAGCAATGATCTCCCATTTCCAAATCCATATTCACACCTGCCAGTTATTTAGTTTATTAATCCAATTATTGCATGCAAAGTTAATTTGTTGTGGGTACTAATCAAACACCTTGAAGAAGTCTGACAATATTATATTAACAATCTTACCTCTATCAACCAAACTTGAAATCAGATCAAAACAGATACAAAGTTAGTTTGACAAAGTCAATTTTCCATAAGCCTCATTATCTTTCTTTCACTCCTCATTAAGCAAGTCCCACATCAGCCATTCTTTTTTTATTTATTACTAAAAACGTGTTAGCTCTTTTAAAATACTTCCATAACAACAGAGTTCTTCCAGTCGTAACACCTTCTCATCAGGGAATATATCTTGTTGAATGTTTGTATTTTAATTGTTGTTTCTGTTTTTAACAATGATAATTACAACATTGCTCTTTTTACCTAAAAGTCACCAGTGGTCTTTACAAAGAACATGCAAAATCCTGAACTTGAGAACACGCAGTCTATCACTGAGAGCAAAAGGACATGCCATGGAGAAGGGACAGGTTGGAGAAGAAATACACATATATTAATTAATAACTTAACCTCCACTCAAATTTATTCACTAAAGGATGAGAGAGGAAACAAGATGCAACCTTATGCTAAACAATTAGTTTGTTTCGACTGATTGGTTGAAGAATGAAAGACACTAAAATTTCCACCAAAATTAATATTGTATAAAAACCATTCCTAAAGAAAATAAACTTTCCTTCAAAGGATGTTCCTAGTAATTATCTAAGCTGAACTTTGACTAAGAGACTGGAACACTCCTGAGAAAAGGGCAGCAGGGTGTACACACAGAGAGTGGGAACCTGGCCTTTGCCCACTGACTGAAGGATGACATTTCTCACTGCATGTTGCCCTTCACCTCATCAGGCATTCACTGAAGAGCAGAAGTCACACATTTTGAGTCACAAACGGCATCCTACTTTCCTCTCGATTTCTTTCAAAATCTCCAATCCCGACGTTTACTAAAGCCAATTTTCTTAGTTTACAGGGCTTACGAATATCACAGGAGAAACTCGAGTAGCTCTTTTACTGCCTCTGGTATTTCTACAGGTTAACCTGTCTCCTGGAGAGTATAGCTGACTCTCCTTGATCAACACAGAAATTAATCTGGATCCAGGTTTTGTGTAACAAAAAGAGGCCTCAGCATGAGTCCTCAGACTTCAAAATCTCTTTCTTAGGGCTTTGCTACTGTTTTTCTAAAATACCAAACTAACCCTTCCTTGCTACATTTCCAAATTCTCAATCCTAAAAGACAGTGTTTTCAACAGTATTTTATGGTAAATCTTCACTCAAGATGGATTCCCCATTAGTACTCCTCTGGGCAATGAAAAACTGCTTTAAGATTTTTTATCATTTGACTGCCATGCAAATGTGCTACACCTATGAACACCAGAACTCGTGTGCATGCAAATAAAAGATGGGGATTTCAGAAAGGTATAATGATCTGTCCTTACGTGCTGTTAACCCCAAATTCCCACCTTAGACTATGTAGCCCCTCAGAGATCTATAATTCCTTTATTCTTCCCAACAAATCCCTTTTCACCTTCCAGACAGCTAGCAAAGGACAGATTGGCTTTGCTGTGAAGCCTCTGGTAGAAAATTTACTCAATCATAGGTCTTGCTACAGTGCAATGACAGTCAGTCCTTAATGGCATGCTGGCAGCTCACGAACGGGTGAAAAGAAATCATGTCTAGAAGTCAACCTGTCTATAGGAATGTAACTTAAAACACTGCTACTTAATTTTAGATTGGGCATGATTTCTTGTCTGAAACCTGAAACCTGCCTTTGAAAAATTCCTCTGGTGACCTGATCTTCTTTGAGACCTTTTGGAGATGTTGCTTCCTGTCTGCCCTGATTTCTGCACAGGAATATTTTTGGCTTTCTCTATTTTTTTTCTACTTCTAGTATTTCTCTCCAGTAATACATAACTTTCCACATCTTTTTTGTCATTATTTCTCTTTTTTTTTTCTCCTCTCCTCTTATTCGGTTGCTTGCCGTTTTTCCTCAGTCCTTCCATTTTCCCTCTCTCCTATCTCCTTCACCATTTCCTTCCCCCATCCCCACCTTGCTTTACTTTTCCTCAGCCACCTTCTTACTTTTTCTCCACCTTTTCCCACTTCTCTTTCCCTTGTGATTTCCAATCTGCAGAGAAGTGCTATCCCCAGAGGCTCTTCAGCACCCTTTGATCACCTGCTAGCCACTGCAAGGGAGCTCTTCCAGCAGCTCCACCTGCCTCAGTTAACCCAAAAACTCCAAGGGAGTTGAAAGGGACTTGTCTTCCAGCAGGAGCAAGAGGAAGGTTATTGCTGCCCCGAAAGTAGAAGTGGAGGGGGTCACTTTGCCAAAGCGGGGAGAATGGCAAGAAGACATGGTGGCAGCCACATGCCACCTCATTTATGTTCCCCCAATTAAAGCAGCCTGTAGGGAAAGTAGCACGCCAGTGTAGTGCACTGGTGTACTGACCCCTCTGAGTGCTTGTTAGCGCTCACCATACTCAGCGTTTCCTCTCACTGATTGATAGGACGATACGTGTGTGTATGGCAGAGAGCAGATTCATTACAGCACATTAGCCAGACAGGCAGACAAATGCCCACAGGGGCAGAAAAGCTGTAAGGAATAAATACAAACTTTATTATTTTTCTTAAACTTCTTTTCCCCAGGCTACAGTGAGGAATACTGGAAGAACAGGAGAGCAGAGGGAGCCCAGAAGAGAAAGGGAGTGGTAGGAACTGCATGGAAAGTTTATTAGCAGTCAAAGAAAGGTTTGAAATATTCATTGTTGGATTGAGAGTTTGGCAAGTAGCTGAATCTCTACTTATATTTTCATTTTCCTTCCCACTGCTAAAGTGCACCAGATACAAAGCTACCAGAACATTCCTGATGTAACAGCTCTGAAATGGCTACCAGGCTGTTCCACTCACTGCAATTAAGCATTCCTCAGTTTTAAAAATGAAAAACAAACTAGTGTCAGCCTTTATCAACAGCTGCCACCATGTGGTACCTAAAATACCACAGTTACTTCCTATTTGAATAGAGAGAAATATGGTGGTGTCATCTGATCAGGCCAGTGATGGTTTTTAAGCATCTGTTCTGCAACGCACAGCTCAGGAGAGATGGCGTGGCTGACGGGCGGCTGCTCTGCACCCCTGTGCAGGCCCTGCTGAGGCTGAGGAGCAGACAGCCTGCGCACTATTTCCCCCGACAACGTGGCAACTGTACTAAACCGCTTCCCCATTGCTCGTCCTTGGAGCTGGGAGACCACAGCACAGGACTGCACCAGACTGTCAACAGCACTGCATGAAAAATACGTATTCCCAGATGGCTGATGCTAAGAACACATCTGGCAGACACAGGTTTACCAGGAGGCAGTATCGGCTCTCCCCACGTGATGAGAAGCTGTTTGCTCTGCCACAAGCTCAGGGAGCAAAAGTGGAGCTGCTGGGCCTTGTTCCCACTCCCCCCAGGCTGGACCTCAGCCCATCTGCTGCCTGGAAATATGACGTGGTGTGGGACTCACAGAACACTTCCTAGACAGAGAGCTGGTTCTAAGTTTAATGACTCAAGGAGCAGGTTTTGAGGCAGAATGGGGACAAAACCTGGTTAGTTAAAATCCCTACATTTGCTTGCTTGAGCCCTATGTATTTTTTAGCACATGTTAATTCCAACAGCTTCACCCCTATCCTCCCTCCTGAATTTCATTGAGGTGCACTTCAAAATTAGCTAATTATCTTACAATTAAGACTAGCTTTTTGCAGATAACAACATTCAGATATCTGCTTTGTAAATATCTATTGGTAATACAAGTACCTCTGAGATTGATGGACCTTTGTCTGATGAAAAGTTTGTTCCCACCGGAAAAAATCCATTGAACCCAGGATATTGTGGAAATGGCATATGACACTGTGAATAATGTGCATGGGCTTCTTCTTGAGGGTGCTTGTCTGTCCACTCTTGATCCTGTAGCTTTCCTCTGAGCTGAAACTGTAGTCCAGTCAGTGCCTGCAGCATTGCTTTATTTCTTCCCTTTTCACTATCAGCAGAGCTGAAAAAACCACTATAAAACACACACACAAAATAGAAACAGCAATTTAATTTTTTGCACACTGCACCTCTACTATGAAAAAAAAAAAAAAAATCCTTAAATATAAACCAAATTAATGTTATGGTTACAGGGTACCCAAAAGGACACAATCTCTAACACTTTACTGGGAGAGAAAAAAAAAAAAAAAAAAAAAAAAAAAA
>WHYT01017832.1:876697-906307 GCA_009806455.1 Tetrax tetrax
GATTAGAAGAAACAGTTGGCATTCAGTTAACAATCATGTTTGGAGGTTTGTGAGTGACTTTGTTATTCCAAGGGAAGCCAGGTACCAGTCTCTTGGGATTAGGTACAAAAGCGAGAAAAACGTGGACATGTATGAATCTCAAAGATGACTGCTGGGTTAATAAAACAGTCTGTTTTCTGTTCACCCACTCTTCCTCTCAGTGTGCAAGTACATTAAAATATGTCAAAAGGAAAGCCATTTACTGGGGAAAAATAATTCAGCTAAAAGTAAAAATTTCCAGCTGGTGTATTGCCTTGGTGTGTGCAAGTGTGCTAACAAAGTGACTCACACATTTCACTGGATGAAAGTTGTTATCTCATTAAAGTAGAAACAAACACTTGAAAATAGGAACAGCTGCCAGTTAAAAGAAAAAAAAAAAAAAGGACCACAATTGATATGAGAAGCCTTCATTTTTCCACATTCCTACTTTCTCTATAGCAGGTACGATATATATTTAAGTAACCTCATGAAAAGTAATGAAGGTAAAACCAGTTCTGTATGCAGTAACCATTCCTATTTGCTGGAGGAATTGCATTGCTAACAACCATCCACATTATCATTCTATGTTTAGAAGAAGAAATATTTTCACAGTCGGGTTTCTAAACTGCCATATACTACACAAGGATTGGTTCCTGCAAAAAGTGACCCTTTCATAAGTGAACAGCTCTGGGGAAGAAAACTTTATATCAGAATTATTCAAGCTAGAAAGGGTTTGTGGGATCAGCCTCCAACCCTTTAAAATAAAAGTACATTTATACTGGTGTATACTGCCTTTGCTCCCAGGAAACACAATGAGGCTTGAACACCATCACTAATTCACTGCTGCAGGAGCATTTTTTGTAATATCAACAGCATGAGACGTGAGACCTCCTGCTCTTTGGCGCGGGCCCTGGCAGAGAGCACTATCAGATAAACAGAAAGTGAAACAAGGGAAGTGGTGCACCATGGTGTGAGTTGCCTTTTGTTTATTAATTATATGATTTACTCAGGGGGAAAAAAAAAAAAAAAAAAAAGAGGAGTAAAGTTTTCCAAAATGTCTAATGACCACAGCAGAGTATATTATGATGAACTGTCTGAACCACAGAATCCCATCCTGAGTGAGGTTGGAAAGGACCTCTGGGGATCATCTAGTCCAACCACCCTGCTTAAAGCAAGGTCAGCCACAACATGTTGCTCAGGGCCACGCTGGGTTTTAAAAATCTCCAAGGACAGAGAGTCTACAGTCTCCCCAATCAACCTATTCCAGTGTTTGATCACCCTCATAGTAAAAAGAGATTTTTCTTACAGGGGAATTGAAATTTCACCCATTTCAAATTGTGCTTATTGCTTCTTGGTCTATCATTGGGCATCACTCAGAAGAGTCTGGCTTCACCCTTTTTTACCCCATTTCTCCACATTGTCCCTCTAAAGTGCAGTGTAATCATTTGGTGTAGTAACCAGTCCTCCTGATTCTCTGTTGTCTCCAAACTTGGACTCTCCTTCATTGTCTAAATTATTAATGAAAATTTTAAACAACATTGGACCCAGCATTGACCCCTGAGGGAGGCCACTAGTTTCTGGTCTCCAGATAGTGTTTGTGATGTTGATCACAACACTTTCAGCTCAGCAGTTCAGATACTTTTCAATATACTTCACCATCTACTGTCTAGGCAATAATTTGTCAGTTTGTCTATGAGGATGCTATGGGAGCTTCAAAAGCCTTATTAAAGTCAAGATAAAAACAACTTACTGCTCTCCCTGTCTACCAAGCTCATCATCTCACTATAGAAGCCTATCAGGTTGTTCAGGTATGATTTTTCTTTTTCCTTAATCTGCATTTTCCTGTGGATCTACCTGTAGAAACCCTTCATGATGCCATTCATGTTCCTCTCCAGATTCAACACCAAAAAATAAACCAAATGCTTTCAGCCCTGAAGTGGTCAGGCAGTTGGACTAGGTGATCATTGTAGGTCCCTTCCAACTGAAATATAACGTTCTGTTCTGTTCTATTCTATTCTATTCTATTCTATTCTATTAAAACGGAATTTATTAATTTAGCCGTTGTTCAATGTATATCAACAGGACCTTTTAAAATGTGTATTATATTTCTAACACTCAGAATTCCTTTTCCTTTTATGAAAATTCCTGCTTAGAGTCTTTTAAAAATGCATTTGCTGAATCTGTTAAACTATAATAGCTATTAAGTAGCTGTTATGAGCTAAGATGCCAATATACATCCAAGAACATAACAAAAAAATTTTAAAACATTACATAGATCATTTTTGGTAGTCCCAGCAGCATCAGTGGAGAAGAACAAAGTCTTGTAAATTTTCCCTTTTGTAAAAGGCTTTTTCAATCCATTTCTTATTGGCTACTATGCATTAAAGAGGGGGGTAACTGCAACTGAATAAAAATGTGAGTTTTAACACTCCAGCATCCCCTCTTCTTTTTCCTCACAAAATAAACATCACTTCTAAAATTTATTTCAGTAATGTTGACACCTGCAATTCTGCACAGAGCTCTGCTTGAGCGTCCAGAATAAATGTCAAGACAAGGTTCTGGCTTTGTTCTTTCAAAGCATCTTCAACTGTGCCTCTGATGTAAATATATCACAAAAACTACAGCACTGCTTCTCACAGCAGCCTCTTCTAACAGATACTAGCAAGAAGGAAAGCTGAGGAACAGTTTAGCTAAGTTATCTGTGCTGATTCAAAAATAAAGTAAGAAGAGAAACGTGCTGTATGTCCTAACTGCTAATGCTGCTCCTCAGCCACAAAGACTAAATGGTTAGTCCTTCTGTACACAGTCTTTAATCCACGGTGCCTGGATTAACTACCTGCTTTGCAGGTACATGCATAGTCAGCTCCGTACTAAAGCTCAGCAAAAACTGAAGTCTTCCCATGTTCCTGGAAGGTCACCTTGTTCTTGTGTCTGAGCACCAGGCTGCCTCAACCATGGGACTAGCTAGTGTTGCTTCCTAGCTCTTCTGCAGTATGAACAGTTTCTCTTCTTTCCCTCACTGGCCCTCTCTACTGTTTTGGCCAAACTACTCCAATGTGAATACCTGCAAAGTTCTGAAATATGAAAACTGAGAATATGGCTGAAACTGCCCCTTACTGCTCACTGCAGTAAGTCTTATTATGCCTATTTGGTGGTCACACTTGCATACTAAGAACCTAATCTTGCAGTCCTTTTGCAAGCAAAACTCCCCATTGATTGCTATGTCTTTGTATTAAAAAATTTACTGGATATGCAGAGCAGCAGTTCTGAGCAAAAGAATTTAGTCATTTTTCTTTTAGTTTTCCCCTTCAAAAATGCCCTAAGGCAGTCATCTATTTCAGTCAATGGAAGACTGAAAATGTTCAATCAAAAAAAAATCTATTTTTGAGAAATAGGAACATAAAAGAAATCTAAACCCACAAATATTATTTTTGTACACATTGAGGACCAGATTTCTTCACATTCCATTGACCTTTTTTTAACTCTTTGCTTGCCAACTTTTTGCCTGGAGCAACTTTTGACAGTGAAGGAATCTGTGTTCATTAAGGAATGCATACTTATCATCCCTTAGCTATATTAGTGGGGGAGGAGGAGAATAGTCACATATACAAATGTTATGCATAAAAAACATACAGACATTTCAAGTATATTTATATTTATGATAGTTTCATTTATCTCAGCAATTGTGAAATTAAAAAAGTTAAAAGTAAGTTAATATTTTGAAACTGAAATCCAACTTAACTGATTTGCACAACAGCTTACAAATAGCTAAACAAAGTTAATCCTATGCAATTTCTGCATTTATTTTAAATACAATTTGCCTCTTCCCATGCTGCTTTCTTCACAATTGATCAAGAAGCAGCACCCAAAAAAATCATGTCATATCTTTTTCATATTTTTGTTGATAGTTTCAGGATTTAAGAATTTTCTAGTCAGACCAATAAGTCAAAGAATTCCATTGGAAACAAAATTTGAAAGCAATGTTAAAATTAAAAATAGCTTTTTAAGAATAGTTTTTTAAGAATTTTAAAAATCTCATAACAATTTTGCATGAGAGTTATGTTTAAATGAAAGATAAATATGTGCTTGTTTGAAATATCCAGTGAGTTTATCCTTAACTTATCCTTAACTCTGATCTGTACCAATGACAAGCAAATAATGTATATTTATGTTTATAGCAGTTTAGTGTTTGCAGCTCCAGAAAAGGTCAAACAGATTTTTAAAAATTCAATACAGTTTACGTAATCAAAGTCTGGCATAATGGGTTTTTTATGTCCACTTTGAGTAAAACATATGATACAGAAATTCTGAAAGAAAAAGTTTTGCATTTTACAAAAGGGCATGGGGAAATAAGTAGGATGAGTTAGAATATTAAATGACGAAGGTAATGAACAAGTGGGCTTACTTGAGAATTGGAAGGACGATTCACTAAAATAGAATTTCAGCAGTGTGTAAAAGGTATATTGATGCAATAAAAGATAAGAATGAGAACTGGTCAGAGAGCTGCATTAAGCTATAAAGGGGGACACCCAGGAGATTTGGAATTACGTATCCAGATGCATCAAATTATGACTCAGGCAAAAGCCTTGCTGTAGAACATTAACACCTGAGAATCACATCTAGAGTAATCTAATGAGCAATGCATATAGATTTGAGCAGCCTGTACCAGAAAGAGGAATAAAGTGGAAGGAAATCCAATGAAGGTAAACAGCAAATATTGATAAGAGACTTAGGAGCTGATTTATGAAGAAAGCTGGAAAAATTATGTGACAAACACAGCATCCTTAACATGATGTATGTAAAAAATATGAGCACCAAGAGAAAACAATTATTACAAGAAGAAAATAAGTTATCCTCCTAATTATGGTTATATTAAGAATATTAAATAGAATACAATAACAATTCTTCATACAGAATACAAAGCAACAGGGATATATTGTCCCAAAGAAAGTGGTATAATCCCCATCATTTGATTCTTTTAAATTGAGACTTGGCAAAACATTAGTGAAGTTATTGTACAATAGGTCATGAACCTGTATTGGCAGGGGATGGACAAAATGACCTAGCAGGTCTTCTCCCTCTCAAAATTCTTTGATTCTAAAAGGCTCTAAGTCAGATGCTTCCATCATTTGTCTACAAGATCAGCAGAGCTCAGAGCTACCACAGGGAGACCTGTAAAGGTGAGGGTGAATGTAGACTTGGCTAATAAAATATCAGAAGGCCACAACAGCCAAGAAATTCTTTCTCTTTTATCATTATAAATATATATGTATCTTCTTTTCAGGGTTCCATGTGAAGGACTGCAGAGAAAACTAAATTTTAAGACATTGAAAGGCAAAATAAGTGTAGAGGTCACTAATGCAGAGGGATCAGGATGGAGTAGCGGCAAAAGAAAATGTACAGTCCCTTGCCATGAACTTTTTGAAAATGCAGGTCTCAAAGGTAAGACAGTAGCAGGATTTCATGTACAATTTTTTTTCTTGATTATCATTCACATAGAAACAAGTTTTTGAAGAAAAGCTTCTACCAAAAGCTTCACTGCTGTTTCCAGCCTTCTATGTTGTTTCCAGCCTTTCCTTGACAACTGACAGCATTAGAAAGTAATGTTTTGGAATTAACCTAGAACTAAAGAAAACTATTTCTTTTGAAGTTGTTCAGGAAAATTCAATACCCTGATGATAATTAGAGTTTCTTGTTATGAAGGCAGGAGGTGATGAGACAAGATAGCAACTACTGGTTATAAAGGTCTGTAATGTTTGGGTCTGCTGTGACCACAGAACCCGACCATCAGCCCTAGATTTCACCGAGGGCTTCCTACCTCCAGTCTATATCAACAGTGCGTTCAAATGCATTGGATGTTAGTCTAACAGCAAGTGAATTGGACAGCTAAATGTTACTGCCTATACCACATTTAAGGCTCTGTGTCTTGCTGACCTTATGTAGAAGTGGCCTGCCTAAAGCACAAGTGCAAAAAGACATAGAGAAAGGGCAGCATCAGTAAGCCTCCAGCTGATGACCTAATTTGCTGCCGACTTCATCTGAGGAACAAGATTAGTGTTGGTTTTCTTAAGCTGACCGTACATATGGATTTAACGTTCATGCTAGAAAACAGCTCAGAGTTATAAAAGAGAGAGACTGTCAGACACATATAACACCTGCAACAAAACAAGTTGATAGAGCTGATGGGAGTTTTGCTGAAACAACCCCCTGCCTTACAAATCTCTTGGATTTCTTTAAGGTAGTCACCGAGAATGTGGAAAAACTGGAGGTAACTTGCACTGGGACTTCCAAGAGGGTTTTAGAAAGTTCCCTCACCAAAGGTGGCTAAAGGGAACCACACTGCAGAGTAAGAGAACTCCTCATTGGGATTAAAATCAGTCTGAAAAACAGGAAAGTAGGGATAAATGGACAGTTTTCTCAATGAACCCCATTAGTAAAATCTCAGAGGTGTCACTGCGTGCTCCAAGTGTTCAGAAATAGTCTCTAAAAACTGTAGAGAGGAAAGTAACAAAATTTGCTGGTTGTTGAAGGTAGTATAACTGAAGGGTCTCATGATACTGAACAGTTAAAAATTGGCAGATGAAATTCTCTGTCAGCAACAATTATGCGATGTACTTGGGGGAACACATTTCAAACTTTATACACTATTGGCAAAGACTCTTATTGAGCTAGTTGATACTGCTTAGGAAAAGGTTTTGAAGCTAAAAAAGCCGGTTTTGTAAGACGGCAAATCCAATGGTCAGTAGTTGTCAAACTAGCAGATGCAATATTAGAAACAAATGACACAGGGAAAAAACATTATGTCATGGGTTAAATTCACTCTGTATCCATACCTGAAATGTTATGTTATTTGTGTCTATCTGTGTAAAAATAATACTGCAGAAATGGAAAAGCTCTAAAAAGAACAGCAAAAGTGGGTCGAGATATACCATGAGTTCTTCATGATGATCAAGTAAACAGATAAAAAATTCAGATATGTGTAAAACATACATGGAGTGAATAAGTTGGAGAGAAAATGCTTCAAACTTGTCATTAGTTAAGGAGTAGGACTGTCGTGTCCCTGATGAAATGACCACAGAATAAGCTCAGAACAAACAAAACAAAAAAAAAAAGTTTCACTTACTTAGGAAAAAGTTACATAGGGTTGAAAAGTCAGTGGGTTAATTAATGGAAAACAATCAAAGGCTATAAATTACAAAGATACCATATCTCTGGCTCAGGAATTACCTGACCCACAGATTGCTTGAAGCTGGAATTTTTTCCTGGAGGAGTATGGTGGCTTTCTGGAAATGTCCTTTAACTCTTATCTAGGCATCTGCTACTGGCTGCTGAAAACTGGGTACTAAGCCAGAAAGATGCCTGGTATGATCTACTCTGGTCAATTATTACATCCTTCTGAGGAAATGGAGAAGACCATGTCCGGGGAGATGGGATTGTTTCCTGTGCAGTGTACAACTGTATAAGGCCCCACTGCACCAGAACAGTACTAGCCTTAAAAAAAAGGTATTCATATATCCTAATTAGTATAGAAAATCCTTCAGGCACTTCGTTGCCATAAATTTAATCAAGCTTTAACATGACCACTAGGACAAGAAAACAGTTTCGCTTCTCTTCCTGAATGAACTTTTTTTTTCAAACCTGTAGATCCTTAGCAAGCCAGGCAGCTCCCACATTCTTTGTGCCATAAAAAGAGGAGAGAATTGGCTTTGACATAGTTTTCAAAGACAAAAAAAATTGTTGCACAAGAGTCATTGAAGTACAGAGAGGTTAAAAATAAATGTACTTCTTGACTTGTGGCATTAATAGTTAGCAACAAACAGCAAACACAGTAGAAGGCATTGTAGCTCAAGAGGACATCTTTAAATGCTTCCAAAATTATTTTATTTTAGGTGATTCAGTAGGGGTGGCTTTTATATTGAGGATAACGGCATCCATCGCCACCAGAACTTAATAACCTCACCAAAATCTTTCTTTATCCTCCTGTCATAGCTATTGCATGTCACTACTAATGACATGCAGCAGCAGCATAACCCAAAAGAAATAGTACGTGAGAAAGAGGTAACATGGAAAAATGAAGGAAGCTTAACTTATCAAAAGTTATAACACATTACAATACATAACAAGTTTTCCTAAATTATTAAAAAAAAAAATAAAACGCTTAAATGCATTGCAAGTTCTTGTCTCTTTGTGAACCTGGAGAGTAGCCTCCCAGGGATTTTATTGGCTAACTCCAACCTTGCAGAGACAAAGATGTGGATGTCCTTGCTTCTTGCAAGGGGTTTGGACTAGATGACCTTTGAAGGTCCCTTCCAACTCTAACCATTCTATGATTCTATGATTCTATAACAGACATCAGAGGCTATAGTATGATAAACAAAGACCTTCGAATCACCAGCTCTGGATGCCCTCAGCTGTCAAAGCACTTGCCAGGGTGGAGTGTGGTCAGAACCCCCCAGGAGTTTTAGTTCCTTAGAGTATTTTTCCCTTATCCTTGATATTAAGCCATTCTCTGGACTACCAAAAAAAAAAAAAAAAAAGAGTATTTTCTATTTTTTTTTTTAATCAAAGGCCATCTAATCTCTAAGCCTAAAACACATGCTAAAATGTCAACAATCTCTTTAAAAAAAAATCTCTATTGTCTTCAATTGTATCTCTGCATATAAGGTAGTTTTGCAACAATTTCATGAGTCACTTCTTGATTTCTTAGAGACCAGCAATAATCCACAGTTCATAACGGAGAAACATTGCCTTACAGCACTCAAAGTGGAAATGAAGACAGCACATGGCCAATTATTTTATTTAAATGCTGATTAGTACTGTCAATTTTGTTAATGAAAACATTAGGGACTCTGAATATTATGTATAGGCATCTCTTAAAAAATATTATAGCTGTTGTAAATTATCAGTCTGGATATTGACATTGAATGTCTAGTTTTATTTGAAAAATTTCTTTTCAGCTTGGGAGGAATCTATTTATATGATGAGATTTATGTTTCCAGCCCTCAGAGCCAAAATCAGAAGATCTGGTAATTACCAGTACAATGGCAACTCTTCTGTGTGAGGGCTGCTGGGGGCAAGATGCTCCTGCTGTGCTTGGCACTTCAGCCATTGGGAAGGGGCTCCTCAAGGCTATTTGAAGGAAGCAAATTTCACCAGCAACCCCAAGTCCTGAGATGAATGATGTAGCTCTTCAATTCAGTTTATTATTTTCTTCCATTTATATAACTCACTAATCAATACAGATAGTTATATCTGAAAACATAAAAGAATGCTCGTTGATAATACAGCCTGTAAGGATTCACACTTAAGGAACTCTGTAACTCATAAAAGAAATTAATGGTCTCCAACAACACCAATAAAGAAATAAACATACAGTCTTGTGATTGACGCCCTTGATACTGCCAAGGCAAGAGAGTCCTGACCAGTCCAAACAGACGGAAGAATTAACCTCTCTTTCCTGATTTGTGGCACCACACCATGAAGTGCCTGATTCAGCAAAGCAGCAGGATTAGTTTACATTGAATGTATGGGGCTATATATGGCCTAGAGATGGTCAGGAAGGCTCCACACAGCCCTCTCCTTCTTTGTTCCCCAAGCTTACCTCACAACATTGTTCACCTTTTCTGACAGTCTGCATGCATCCTGATCAAAACTAGGTGTATTGCCAGAAACTCTGATTCTAGATCCCTGCAGGGGGCTGTTTACTACCCAAGTTGACCATGTATGATCTGCCCAGCCTTCCCACAAACAGACAATGGACACCTCCGCAATGCAAGCACAACTGATGCACTAGCATCTCATTAGCATCTCAAAAGCATCTCATTAAATTCCAAAGACACAACATGTATTACCCTCTGAAGTTCCCACTTCCACCCAGAAGCAGTGACTCTTATGTTGGTGTGGATGCCCTAGCACCATGGGAACAGGAACTGGCTGCTCCCTGATCCAACTGGGCCTCATGCAGTACTTTGGGTGTCCCTTCAGAAGGGGCCTTAGGACTTCCTAGGCAATGCAATGCAATGCCCTCCATGATCTGTGTTAAAATAATGGCCTTTTGGACGAATGAAGAACAAATTCAAGTTTCACAGACTTTCTAATGATAATATGTTGTATCCAGAACAAATTCATATCAGGTAAGTTGGACAGTCTCTCCTTACCCAAGTACCTCTAAAACGGTGTTATTAATCCATTGAGTTCAATAACTGTACAAAAAAAAAACCCTACACTATTTCATGAAATTTAAAAAAAAAACCAAACCATAACTTGAGTTTAAGCTTCTTTACTGATTTTTTTCAGTCTTGGAAGAGTCAAAAGCTTTTTTTTTGGAAGAGACACTGTGTGAGATACTACTCTATTCACTTGAGGGAGTGAGGAGTTAAGAAAAACAGAAAAGAACATAATACTAACAAAAATACCTTAATTGTGTGTATAATTACAATACATGTTAGGGTCTGTTAGGGACTGAAGAATACATATGGTTGTATATTTACACCAAGTATTAAAATTTTAAGGCTAAACATTGAGGGAGGAGGGGAAAATGAAGAAACACATTCAATAAACAGGCATACGCAGTTGAGAAAACCTGCCAATGACATGAATAGTTATGCCATGATGTCCCTTGCTTTTTAATACATTAAGAGTGTCCTTTGTGTATGAAAAAATAAGAGGTCATCATGCTCTAGACCATGGGCAAGCCTGGCAGCAGCCAACCACATAAATAGAGAGCAAGACAGAATCCTGTCATTTTTGCTGAGAAATCTACAACAAGGTGTGCAGCAGACCTGCTACCAGAAGCACAGTTGCTACGTATTTAGTCAGATGAAGAGCATAAATATTCCTCCATCACATAGCCCAAACTACACAGTGTGGATACTTGCTGGCCAGTTTTAAGTTCCTGATATTGCTCAGCTTTTCAGTAGCTGACTTTCCTGCCTCTGCGTACTTCTCCATCTCTCTGCCTCTGTACCAAGGAGAGTCTGGGAAATGAAGCTCAAGCATCTTTTTGATCCGCTTTTTTGTGACCTCCAGCAGGTAAAAGATCAGCTGCACAAAAATTCTTCCTTAGTCTATGCAACTATATGCTGCAACAATGCTCAAAAGGATACAAGAGTTTTGTTGCTATAGTTTAACAAACCCCAAAAGATTATGTGCAATCTACAACTTTTGAATTTAATAATCTGGGATTTTTCCTTTTTTTATTATTATGGAATTTTTTACATATGTAAGAGTTTTCTGATCCTCAATAGCCTGCTGGACAAATGTAAAGTAGCATTTCCACCTCATGGCAGCAAAACTTCTTTTCAAACAGAGAGCTATAAAAGGTTTTAACATTGGCCTAATATATTTTTTCCATAATCTTTGTCTCAGAAATGATGGTGCCATTTCTACAGAAATTTTCACACGCACATAGAAATTTGCCTGGGGCCATGTCCAGGGATGAGGTTATTTCAACACAAACAGTTAATAGTTCAGAAACAGTCACATGATTGACAATTTTAGACAATCTAAACAATAGATGTTGCTGTCAGGTTCACCAGAGTACACAGATATTTTTAAATAACTTTTAATGTAACCCAAGTATTTTCCTCTGTATATTTCAGGTTAATTTGTATTCTAACACAACAACTTCAGTCACTGAGCACAACATCATTCTCTAAGGGTGCCCTATCCTGACAAATATGTTTATTTGTGATGTCTTTCTTCCTTGCTCAAGATTTCTTTTCTCTCATGATAAGTGCTGGTATGACGATGAAGGTGAATGAATAGACTCAGTGCTGAGTTATGTCATGGAATAAATGCTGATATATACATCCTGCATTCAGAGCTCCCTTCTCAGGACACTTGATCTCTCATAACTCTACTCTGATCTATGATGTTGTAAAAATTATATATGTGGTTCTGCAGCTTCCTTGCTAGAAAATTATAACATCTGCAAAAACTGTCAAACTTTAAGCTGGACAAGATTATAAATATCATTTTGTGAATACAGCAAACTGCTTCAGAGGAACAAAACCCTGATGTTTTTACGCTCCTCTTGTTACACATGCTTCATTTTTGCCTTCTTAACTCTGAAGAGTCATGGCATACGAGTAGAAAAGTATCTCCCCAGGTAGCTGAAAAGACTTTGGGACTGTGGATACTATACACAGTTTCTCATTACTCATATTCAAAGCTTAGAGAGTGAACAAGGGTTTACATGCAGGGCACACATCTCAGTTTTTAAACTAGGATATGTGTCTGCAAGCCTAAGAAAAAGAGAAACAGAAAAATGTCTGAAACTTTTATTTAATATAGCTAGAACAAGTGTCCTGCAGTAGATTGGAAAGACATACAAGCAAATGCCAATGCTACCTAACTTCTCATACTGGGTGGTGTTGACATGGTATGTGCGTGGCACCAGGTAGAACTTCTTTCTCAACTCACCAACAATCAACCATGGAGCGAGACTCAAACTGCTAGAGAAGAGGATCAAAGTTTCTGCCTACCCATAGTTATAACCATTCAAATGAGTCCTAACACCAGGATTTTAAATCTTAGTGATGAGGCTTTAATAAATGCCACCACTGATGCATAGTTACTACGTTTAAGCTGCCAGTTTGAGTATGAAATTGGCAGCATCAGGTTAATAACATCAGTTATGAGGATCTTGTACATTCTTCATATGTCTCGCTATTTGCCTTCCCTCTGGGTCTATCTCTTCTCTCCTATTATTCTCCCCAAGTAATATTATTTCCATGCTGGATTGACAGGGATAACAGGCTCATACTTTTTACTCAGAGAGTTTCCTTCTTGTTCATCTTCTGGGATACAGTTTTTTTTCCCATGACTGCCACAAAATGGAAGTTTGGCCTCCTAAATTACTGGATCTTACGACAGACTAGAAGGCCATTTACCTTCGTATATCAGGGTCCCTTCAAGCACGGTGCTGCCCTTGCCTTACTGCACTTTGACTGTCTATTAGGTTGCTTCTGTTAGATTTCTAAAAGATTTTCTCCTCTTCTCTTTCACCTTTCAGTCTTTGAGCATGAACCCACAGGGCTGTATGGAAGGAACGAGCAGAGGGTTCCAAGGACAAGTAGAATTACTCTCGAGAGAAGACTAAATGTCACCCAATTGCTTCCTGCTGACAGAAGCGGAGATCAATGCTCCTGTCTTGGCACTCTAGAAACCTTGGACCTAATTAAGTGGTGGATTACACATACAATGTTTTACTATAAACAAACATCAAAGTTTAAATATATATATATATATATGTAAAAATAAATACCAGTAGAAGAAACACCAGTTACTGAGGTCTTAAGATTTGTTCTATATTAATTACAGGTGCTACTTTTTACAGAATGCTATGATTTAGGATCCCCCCTGCTCACCTGTCTCAAAGTACTCATCGCTAACAGGTTCTTTATGGAAACACATTTTAGAAATGGTCTCTCCCACTTACGTATAAAGCAATGCCTTCTAGGAGGGTTGCATGTACATCCCCAAAGCCAAAGTATGGTTTATGGATGAATTACGTAACTATACAATTTATGAATATGTGAGGCACTGTTACCAATATGAATACAAAACAACCTGTGACATCTTACGGTTTTTACAAAGAAAAGCAGCACAGTGCAATAAGTTAGGAAGTAAGAAACCCCATAGATATATTTTATTGCAATAGTAGAATCTAATCAATTCATCTGGAGCTTGGTTAGGGTACAGGGCTCAGCATTCCTATTCCTGCTAAAATTACCATGTAATCTGTGGCAATTGCAACAAAACCCAATTTTAGGTTTAATTTTCATCCAAACAATAACTCAGCAGTGCATAATGTCTCACAGCTCCCCGTGGTAGCACTGGTACTTTCTTAACATCATGAACTAACCATTTGCTAAATCACTTCCATAACAGAGCACAGCACCTAGACTGTCCTTCTGTATGTCTCACATTCATAAAACACCTTTCTTAAGTCCTGATAAGATCATAAAGCATGCATGGCATCATAATGCAGGATGCTATTTTATGCAGTACACAATAATATACGTAGAGGTACACGTCTGCTTGCTAAGCATTGCTCAGTAGCAGTTCACTGAAATGGCTTGTTTTCTCTGAGTTAAAATTTTAAGGAACAATTCAACAAGATGTGGGGTATACTGGATTAAATTCAGCAATATTAAAACACAGATGCAGATACTTTGGTACCAACATGCATTTTGTTTACTACCAGTGAACTTTTAAAGTGGCATCCTCATAGCAAATGCTATGTTTAACACATAATGTTCTAGAATAGAAAGTTCCCAAAAAACCTTTTCTGTATTATAGGGATTGCCCTTCCTTTTTCAAGATCCACTGTAATACTTTGCCCAAAATGGCATATAAGTCTGTTTCAAAAATATTGCAGAATTTTGTTTACTAAAAAACAAAAAGAATTCACCCTGAAAATAAAAATTGGATGAAATGATGCTGCAAAAATATTTTTGATACAACCATCAATGACTTTTCTGTACAACTGATATTAGATAAAATTTCAAAAGAGTTATATAAAGATATAAATTTTATAAAATATTTTTAAAACTTTTAAACAAAATGCTTATGTCAGCAGGTCTTAAGTCACCTGTCAAATGAAAGAACATCAAATATCAGATATTTTAGTTTGTGTATCATATTTTGAGGATATCTGTTTGCTATTTAATGAAGAGTATCACTTCATGTTAATGAAAAAAATTAAAAGAATACTTTCGGATATTGCTATAGGTTTTGGTTTTTTTTCTTTACCCAAAAATTTTTTTGACAGAAGACTGGTAATTTAAACTCTGATTACAGCAAAAGCATTCATTTTCTCCTAGATTATACACATGTATTTTATGACTGTCTGTAATTGTGGGGTTTTTTTTCAAAACTTAGGTCTTTATGTATCAAGGAGCAGTTTTTTATTTTGTTTATATCAGTAGGAATCTTTTGCAGCCAGTGAAGTTAATAATTGGATTTAATGGCACTTAATTGAGGAATGTTGTCTAGTGTCTCCTTTTATGATGGCTATATAAAAGTTTCCAAGAGGTGCCCACATTTCCTATCAAAGGACCCTACACCACTTTTGCATTAGACAGAGAATCATTGATAGTCTAATTATAAAAGCATACTTACTAGTAAAACTGCTCCAGGATTTCTACATCACAGCTTATCCACTGAATCAAAGATTCTTTTCTCCTATCATGTTGATTCGCAAAACTTACACTTGTCATTACTGCCCGTAGATGTAGTTTGGGATAATTGAAAGCAAAATTCAGAATTTCAGGATCTCCTTTTCCTTCCTCTCCCTTTTTTAACATTTACTTTTCAATGCTTTGCTTACAGTCCTGTAACAAATACTGCTACCATGCTGGCTAAAAACTCTATGCATAACAGCTAATTGGCTATCTAAGACATCTTCTTTCAGCAAGCAATGGTTATTGAATAGAATACAGTGGTATTCTTGGACAGGAAAAAAAGAGAAGAATAATGTGCACTAGAATGACAATACAAGAAGAGGAGAAATCTCAGATTAGCCCAAACTCCCAGGCCCTAATCACTGACAGAAGAATCTGGTAAATCAAGGAAAGAGACATCAATCCATTCAAACAGGATTAAAGGTTTAAACTGAAAACCAACAAACTTGTTAAACTTTGTGGGAAAAAAAATTACACTGGGATTTTTTTAGAGGTGTAACAGATGCCTAAAATATTTCCAAATGCTTATTTAGTACCTCATGTGAAAGAGAAGAAAACTATACCACAGAAAATAAAATCAGTGTAAATGCTTAAGTAAACTGATTCATGGGGCAGTGTTGCAGGGTGCAACGACCTGGTAATCATTAATATTTAAAGCTGTTAGGTTAATGGCATAAAAATAAATATTTATTGCTAAAATGTATTTGTCAATGAGAGCATGTCTTTGTTAACAAATACATATACGTTTCTTTTGTAGACTTTCAATATTCAGGTTAGAATTACATGATTCAGATGGTGGACAATTGCCAGTGCTCTTACAACCAAAAAAAAAAAGCTGAGTGAAATCACTAAGATGGAGATTTCCTTTCTGACTACAGAAGATAGTTACTAAATTCATTTGCTCCCTTTATTTGTTGGTAGATGAAGAGACAGGTGGCATACACAATGGTTTATGTTATCCTCTCTTCTCTTAACATAGTGATTCTAATTTGAAAGAATATGCAATGAAAGAATTACAACAGAATTTCTGTTACATGAGCAGTAGTCCATCTACAGCAGCTTTGTATCATGGTTGCTGATGCTTTTACAAACTACATTTTATTACAACTCTTCTAAAAAAAAAAAGGGCTGGTTTATAATACAGCTCTTTTTATTTTAGTGAATAGATAAGTAAGTTGTTTTTTAGACAAATTATTAACTATAGCACCTGATTCATGAATGTTATTTGACATACATTTATATTCCTTTTTACTGTTAGAAATCTTTGAAAAAGAGGTTTTGAAATCATGATTTTGATACCTATTTCTTTCACAGGAGAAATTGTTTATCAGGACTAAAAACCACTGCCAATTGCTAGTTACTGGCATTTTTATAATTATTGGCAATCCTGAAGCCATTCCAGTTGTGAGACTTCTGCTAATGATGTCCATAACTTAGAATAATTATTCGATTTAACAGTATCTTCTCTCTGCTAACAGTCTCTCTAAATATCCTCAAGAAAGCTTTTTTTCTGACAACTGCACTGTAGTATACATCTTATTTATTAAATTTACGGTGGCCTTCTTCAATCCTAGTCAGTATATACAGTATGCCACAAATTTAAATAATGACATTCTACAAGGGACTTGTTATTGGGCTGGGGATATTTGACCTGGAATGCCATTAACTTAACTTATACATTTTAAAATCACATTTGAATTGCTGCAAAACTAAGATTGTAGTGAATTTAATTTCAAAGTCATTTTGGATGTCCTTTCAAACTGTATGTGGTAATCCTTGATTTTTGCACTGATGCTAAATGTTAATGAACAAAGCCACGGAGTACTATTTCACCTAGAGCAATGAAAACATTAAAATCTCTTTAGAAGACTGAATAAAACTTTATTTTATAAATATAATCCTTGTTGAAGCTCTACCATTTCACTGTACTTTTGAAATAAGGGCACATGGAAAATATGGAAGAGTTCCTTTGAGATAGCTAACTAAAGCTACAAAATGAGCACGGTACAGTATTTCCAAGGAACACGGTTCAAAAGTTGTACGATTACTACTAAGGTTGTTTTATTCTTTACCACATTTGGAACAGGAAGTCTGTGTTGTTCTTGAAGAATTCTGAAAAGCAATGTCACAGTCTGATGACCTCTTCTCCTCATTAAAACGTTCCCAAAGACAGCTCTCTGCATGATGTTTTGTAGCTTCAGCAGCCATGAACTAATTTGTACCTCTTATTTTGATCATGCACTGGTGAAAGAACCAAACAATATTTTTCTTTAAACACAGAGAGGTCTTTCAACAGCTCAGCATGCACTTCTACCCTCTTTTTAATCTTGGAGCACCTATTTATTTGCTCTTTTCACCACTAAATCTTCTTTGCTCCTTTCTGCCCCCCTGCAAAGCTGCTAGTTAAAATCTTCAGTGTTTTTTCTTCACAGGCCTAAACCATTAGAAGAGTATTACCATAAAAGGGAGACAAGGACTTAGAGACATGGTGCACCAGAATTTGCATTTCTAATTTTTAATCCAATTAAACTAAAATAATATTTATTTAGCCACAACCTTTCTATAATGGGTGTAAATTCACTAAAGCTAATGGAAAATTTTCTTCCCGGAGGAAATTAGTTATAGGTATTCACTGCAACAACTGATTGGTTCTGCATACTGAGTGTCTCCAGATTTTGCATATAGGTAATTAATATTCCACTAGTTGATGTGTTTATTTTGCATACCTTCTTTTTTGTGTGTGTGCAAATCATTATGCAAGTCATATTTTTTTTCTCCACATAGTGGATTCAGTATATGCAAATTGTTAGAAGTTACTGTGAGGGCATTAGCTTTTAATACATAAGGCATACACCTGGAAAGAAAGGCTGTATGGATTGGCATATTTGCATTACAACTGACTGTGGTTTTTTTCAGGCAGCTACTGAATAAAAAATTGCAGTGTTATTACTTATATTTCATTTTGAATCAATACATTTTAATCAGTATTGTATGCTTTGTGTACAAACTATACATTCTATAAATCCAAACCTATCTAAACCCATGGAGAGCCTGGTTCAGCTCCCATTGATTTTAGTCCAAGTAATGAAGTCAGCACTTCTTTTACCCTCTCTACAGCTTTTCTAGTAAGGAGAGAAGGCAGACAGGGACCTCTTGGAGAGAAAGCACTAAATCTTGCCTTTTAAGGGGAGAAACACTCAGCATTTTGACTCATGAGCCCAAGGATAGCTGCAAGATGGGAAATTCCTTACCCAGCAGAATGGTCCCCTGTGCCCCTATGCCTTCTGTAGGCACATGTCCAGCAGGGGCCACCCCACACCTGCACAGACCCCCTGTCCACAGGGACTGCCATCATGCTGCTATGGGAGCACTGGGTATGGCCATCTGAGAAGGTATCCACTCTCCTTGAGGGAAATCTGCTATAAATCTCCATTCTTGCTCTCCCATTCTGACTATCTCTGTTTGCAGAACTCTGGGGTCCAAACTATGCAGAGTAGTCATGGGCTCTGGCAATGATGGAAAGGATTGCACACAGAAGCAGCATTCCCTGTATCCATAGCTCCCTGCGACAGCTATTCACCTGCAGAAGCAGGTGGAAGAATTGAGGCTGAGGATGTATCTCACTCATTTGTTTAATACTGTACTGAATATTTTCCAGAAGTATGAACCACTCTGTTATCTGGAGAAAAATGAAGTCATAGCCAGTTAACCATTCCTGGTTGCTGCTGTATATTCTACAAAGCAAAAAATTTCCTGGATCTAGGATAAAATGTTTCAATCTAGAAGATTCTTTTTGAAATTTCATTCTTATTTCTTGGGCTGCAAAGAGTTCCTCAAAAGGGAACAGTAAAAAAAAAAAAAATTTGTCAGCCAACTCTTGCATTACCCTTGGCGTAAATTTTTCAAATTCAAATCATCTTAAATTTACAGGAAAACTTTCTTTCTAAGAACAGATGTGTAAATACCAATTATATTTTTCAGTATCCCAAATAAGTAGGCAGGATTATATTCACAACATCCCTACTTATTTTAAAATGTTCTGTGTACATATACGGATCAGCGAATGGTCATTGAGTAGTTTTTTGTTAATATGTCTTATTCTGCATTTCTACACAAAGGACAATGTTTTACTTGATCATGCTCAGAATGAAGTTAATGTTCTTCTACCATATTCCTCATGAGACAATTTCATTTTATAATATGACTCTTCCTATATTTATATGACTAAACAAGCTTTGTTAGAGGATATAGTTTATAGATTTCACTTTGGTTAGGCTTACATTTTTCATAAGAAAGAGAAAGATAATTGGATTGGATTTCATGGTGGGTATTTCTGTTTGATTCTTAAAATTAAGGCTGAAATAAGTAATACAGCCTACATTAAAGTGAACTCCAACCAAAAATAAAGCAATTTTGTGAACATATCTCCAACTGAAAGTGGGATGTATACCATTAGATTGGTCACCCCATCACACTCTGGCAACTCTTGTTATGGTATTGTTCTGGAGCAACAGACTTACCATTGTTGGAGAAAGACCAGATTAAGAAACTTTTTAAAAAGCTAGACACAAATAAGTGCATGTGACTTAATAGCATGTCATTGTGAGGCCACTCTTGATTATCTATGATCTTTCCTAGAAAAAAAGCAAATGTCACTACTACCTTCAAGAAGGGCAAGAAGAAGGATCCAGGGAAAAAGACCAGTCAGCCTTACCTCAATCCCTGTGAAGCTGATGTAGCAAATCCTTCTGGAAGCCATTTGCAAGAACTTAGGCACAGGAAGGTGAATGGGAATAGTCATCATCGGTTTACAAAGACGAAATCATGTCTGACAGACCTGATAAACTTCTGCAGTGATAATACTACCTTGATGAACAAGGGGAGAACAGTCGATGCCTCTCAACTTCAGTAAAGCTTTCAAAAATACCTGCCACAACATACCCATAGACAAAAGAATGAAGTTCAGGCTAGATGAGCGCACAGTGAGGTGGACTAAAAACTTTCTGAAATGCTGGAGTCAAAGTGGCACGAAGTCCAGCTGGAGGTCAGTTGTTAGCAGTGCCCCCCAGGGTTCAATACTGGGTCCAATATGGTTTAACATCTTCATTAATGACCTAGATGATGGGACAGACTGCACCCTCAGCAAGACTGAAGAAGATACAAAACTAGGAGAAGTGATTGATATACTAGGTGCTGTGATGCCTTTCAGAGGGACCACGGTAACCTGGAGAAATGGTCTGGCAAGAATCTTATGTTCAAGTAAAGGTAAATAACCCCGGGGAGAAAAACTTCATCCACTAGCACAGGCTGAGGGATGACTGGTGGGAAAGCAGCTTTGCAGAGGAGGCCATAGGGGTCCTAGTAGACCATGAGAAAGCAATGAACCCTTACAGCAGGGAAGGCTAACAGTCTCTCCTGGGCTGCATTAGCAACAGTATCACTCTGCCTGCAAGTCAAGAATCTCCATCCTTGGAGATATTCAAAAGCCAACGGAACATGGCCATGGGCAATGTGCTGTAGCTGACCCTGTTTTGAGCAGGGGAGGTGGACTAGGTGATCCCCAGAGGTCCTTCAATTCAATCATTCAGTGATTCTGTGTTTGTCAGTGTAGGTGAATCAAAGACACGGGGAACAACTTCTGGGATAATGATAAACCTTCTGGATTAGTTTCCACAATCATGGAATAATCCCAGAGGAGCCCTGCAGCTGGCATCACTTGCTGTTTGGATTAAAACTATCGACCAGGCAGGGAGAAGCTGCAGTTTACATAATGAAAACATAAAAAAATCTTTCAGTGTTTAGAAGGGTGATGCCAGTGGACTGCTGTGGCTTGTTCATAATCCAGGTAATCCAAATAACCACTACTAGGTTAAAGAGGTACATCAATTTCATTAAGATTTCTGTAGCTTTGCAAATAAATATTATCACAACTAAAGTAAAAAAAAATCACAGATGAAAGTATGACAAAACTGAGGAAGTTTCTGAAGTCTTCTCATTCCCTAGAACTACGGTAGCTATTGAATGTGAGACAAAAGCAGTCCCAGTTGGACTAAGCGGCTGACTATGACTGCTGTGTAATGGTCATGTTTCCATTCTATTTCCTCCAGCTGCTGGGATAAGAAGTACACTTTGTTTAGGAAAGCCAGGCTCTATGGAAAAAGAAGATTCCACACTGTACATCAAAAATGTAGATCCTTGCTCAACTGCCAGAAGAGGTGAGAGGTGCATTGAGTGTGTCACAGAAAAGGTAAAAAGAATAAAAAATAAAGGCAATGTCAAAATAGGGAGGTGTCACAATGGGAGACTTGAATTATACACAGATATATGCTGGAAAATAATGTCAGGATGAAGAAAGTTCAGTAGGCTTTCAAGACAACTTGAGGACAACTTTCTTTTAAGAAGATGGAAGAAGGTACTGAGAAGCTTTCAGCTGTTTTAGAGCTGATTCTGACTAATAGGGAGGATCCAGTTGAGAAGCTGAAGGTAGAAGGTAATTTTGGCGAAAGTGATTACAAAACTACAGAGTTCACAAATCTAAAGAAAAGGAGGAATGAGAGCAGCAGAATAAGGACAATAGAGTTCGAAAAAGCAGACTTCATCAAACTGAGGGAACTGGAAGGTAGGGTCTCTTGGGAAGATATTCTAAGGAAAAAAGGACTGCGAAAGAGTTCGCAGTTACTGAAAGGGACTATACTAAAGATACAATGGCAGACTGTGGTGATGCAAAGGAAACATATGGAGCATAGTAAAAGACCAATATGGCTCCATCAAAAGCTCTTTAAGGGCCAGGAAAAGAAAAGGGAAAGCAGAAAAATATAAATATAAATACAAAAGCAGGAACAAGGACCTACAGGTATAGATGTAAAAGAGACTATAAAGGAATAAGATGCAACATAGATCAAAGTGACTATGAGATTAATCTAACAAGAAACATAAAATGCAACAAGAAAAATATTTTAGAAATGTGAAGATGACAAGGAAAAGAATGTCTATTGCTTGACAAGGAAATGAATGTCTATTGCTTAACAAAGAAGAAAAGAGAACAGCACATAGTAAAGGCTAGAAAGTTAGTACCATCTTTGCTTCAGCACTCACAAAGGGTGAGATTTGATCAGATACTTGATATACACTGCACTTAGTAAGGCTACTGACTCTGTTTTAAATATCATTCTTGTCAGCAAAATACACAAATACATATAGATACAATACAAAATACACAAATACATATAGATAAACATCATGAAATAGGTGTGTAACTACCCAGGAAAACGAAAGCATTCACAAGGTAGTTATGAAAAATTCTGTCTGACTGTCAGAAGATATCAAGCAACAGGCTGCAAACATCCGTTATAGGCTGCATTCAGTACGTTCCTCAACGCCTTGGATGACCACCTAGAGAGCTTATTTGTGACATTTGCAGAGAACTTCAAACTGCAACAGGTTGCAAATGCTCTTCAGAATAGGATTCAAATTTTAAGTAATGTTAATAAAGAAAAGGCATGGCTTGAAATCGACATGATGAAGTTCAATAAAGGCTAAGCAAAGTGCTCAGCAAGCATTCAAATGCATAGATACAATAGGGGAATAGCTGACTAGTCAGCACCACTGAAAAAAAGGCTCTGGGCTTTCAGTGAATCAGACATTTAATTTTAGTCCAGAATGTGATACTATTGCAAAAGGACATTCTGAGACATATTTTGAGGAGCATCATCTACAAGACATAAGAGTTGTTCAGCATAGGAGAGAAGTCACCTGCAGTGCAATGTTCACTTTGGGGCACTGCAACGTAATACAGAGATTACCTCTCCTTTAGGAGACAGCCCTGCAGATAAGAAGAATGTAAGAGATTTAGAAAATATGATCTGCAAGATATGTTAAAAGAAATGTTCTGTTTTAATAAAAAAAACCTCAACATTTAGAAGAAACTTGGGAATGTTCTTTCAATACATGAAAGGGTTTTATAGCTACTATGACATCCACTGTTCTTTATGCCTTCTGCAGATTTGTTGATAACTAAAAGGATTGATGTTTGCTACCAGTAAGAACCTTTTAAGGATTAAGATAGTCAGGTATTTGAATAGGCTACTTGGAAAACATTGGAGGATTTATGGAGCAGGTTTGATAAACAGAATGACAGGGCTGAAAAATCCCCAGCACACTACGTGGTTGATCTCCTCAGTGTTGTCCTGTACTAATTATCCTACCTTGTGACTATATCATACCAAGATTTCACTAGAATGCTGTTTCATTTATTCTTGAAAAAACTTTTCAGCATCTTCAAAATCACTTCATGACATGAGAAACATGAAGAAATTTGCAGTAACAATAGTCAGCTTTTTCAAATCAAGCAGCTAAAATATTAGAAGTGAGTGTTTTAAACAGAACAGAGGGCAAAAGATTAGTGCCTAGATAAAAATACTGACAGCCTTCCTATCTTTCAAAGAATCAAAAATTTCAGGGCTTTCTTTTTCAACAGTTACAAGTAGCTTTATTGGAAAGTAAGATTTTCTTATTTTCCCAAGTATAGAATTGGTTATCTTCCTGCCCTAGCAGTACTCTGCATCAGCATAGCACTTTGACAGATCTATGACTGAGAAGTTTCCAGATGTTTAGTCAAAAACTGTACTTACCAGACCTGGGTTTTTATGTTGTGCTACTCTAAGTGCTGTGCAAAGACTTTTCACATTAATGAGTTCAGAAAATGTTGAGTTTTTTATTATCTAAGCCAGCCAAATTTGAACAGGGTACAAATCTTCCATAAAAGTTCAATGTTTTAAAAGGGACCAGGCATGCTCTTGGGGTCTTCATGAACCCTGAGTAGGTCCCATCTATGCTACCTGTGGCTTTATATGTATGTCACTTTAACAAACCAGTTGTAACAATCCCTCTTTATATTTTTCAGTCTTTGCAGTCAGTATCTTATCTTAAAATTGATCAAACTCACGCTTACCCTTGGGAACATATTTTTCTTTTGCTTAGATAGAAATAAGATCATATTAATGTATTATTAGACATTATAATGTATTATTATTATTATTATTCTCCTTAATGAGCTGGTTCATCAGATGCTGAAACAAAGTCTACAGGCAAACACTTAAATAACACTCTTCCATAAGGAAAATTACACTGTGCATCTTGTTTAAAATCTCACCAGTTCTAGTATGAGAATTTAAGCCTTTCTGTTTTCATGAATACTCATTAGTGTTGGGTTCCAGTAACATTAGCAGGGGAGCGCTACAGACTGAAAAGTTTGTTTAGCCTCTATCTTCACAGTGTCTCAAATTTCATGGGCAGTTTCCCCAGTTAGTCATATAAGAGTTAGAAATAGAAAATCTGACCTTGGTCATTACCCAGAGACAACTTACAGGACTGATTTCTGTTCCCTTTGATTTAATGGAAAGACAGCCTTTCCTATTCTTATTTATTTTCTATTTCACTTATTCTTGGCAAATCTTACATTTCTCTTAAGCTTAAAATTTTACTTAAATAACTGTCAGGCTTTCACTACTGATGGTTTCTCCAAAAAAAAAAAAAAAAAGGATTTTACTTTCCCCTCAGCCCTTACAAAATGTAGAATGCAGAAAGGAAGATTTCTGAGGGTAACCCCTGTAAACAAACAGCAGATAAAGTAGCAGCTTATCACAGATCACAGTCCCATAGATTCAAATACTTGAAAATTGTAACCATATATTGAATCTTTTCATTCACTGATCTTACAGTAGAACACCATAGTCATGGTGCCTGATCACATATTTTTTTCACAAATGTTTGGAAAAGAGTAGTCAGGACTGGTAAGAACCTGGCTAGTGAAGCTCCTTTTGTGGGAAAGAGGTTTATCACGGTGTTTACCTGGAGAGAGGAAGGTCACTGTTTTAGGGAATTAAGGCAGCAAATTTTACTCCTGCTTACGGACAACTCTTCCTCAATCTACTTGCCTTCCTGATTACTTTTTATAACACCTCCCAGTGGGGAAGGCTCTGAAGAACTACCTCAAAACCTCTACACTAAAATAAAAAGCTGTGGCACAATTTCCTTTATCCAAAGATCTCTTGATGCACTGAGAAAAATATAGTATAGACTGAGTAGAACAGCTTGAAGAACACCTCTGATGAACTGCTACCTGTTTCCTGGTTCTCTCAAGTTTCCAATTCAAAGTAACCCAATTCTTCCTTAAGATGGTTGTTACACAAGCTACGCTTCTCCGCTTCTTTACAGAGGCATTACCCAATGTCCTTGTCTGAAACCACTGCTACTGCTGGCCTAAAAATATAACTGTGTTTCACCAACAAAAATGTTAATCAATGCATATTAGTAGTGTCCTACTTCCCTATGGGGTCTTGGCATAGCTCCATTTAGCGATACTGCAGGATTATATCCTTGCTAGCAGCAGAGGAGATGGAACTAGATGATCTTTAAAGTTCTATCCAACCCAAACCATTCTGTGATTCTACACTTACATCGTAACACCTGCTCTCCCATGCTTCCTAGTTTGAAGCCTTTGCTCAGGACTAGGTGGTTCTCCTTGGCTTTGGCTCCTGAAATCAGTCTCCCATAAGCAGTGATTTGGCATGTCACAAGCCTGCATGTACATACCTGTGTAGGTTTGTTTGTAAGTGAATTGGATATGTAAGTGAAGTGAGACAGATGGGACGATGGTTATTGTGTGTAATAAATATCATTTGTCCTGTCTGTAGTCATAATGGCAGGTCAGTAGTTGTTTTGATGCTACTTCAAAGTAGTTTTTAAAACCTGCGGGCTCCTTCAGTTGACCAACCTCAAGGTACAGCAGTCTCACTGGAGGCCATGCAAGTGAATATGTCACTTCCTGGAGATGCAAAATTATTCCTGACAAGGACTCAGGATTCTGAATCTGTGGTGAGGGTAGTCAAAGTAACCATTTTGTTCCCTAATATGACAGCACAGCTCCAAAACGAAGTTAAATTATAAGGTCATATCTAAAATGTCAACGATTAAATGTAATAACATTGGAAATACTAGTCATATAAATCAACTTCATTGACAGCTTTAATTCTGACAAGAAAGGTGTATGTGAGCTACCTGTACATACCACTTTTAACATCTTCCAGCTAAACATCTCAAAATTGATTAAATAATTGGCAATTGCTATTTGCTAAGTATTATCATTGTTTTATTGCTGGCAAGGAATCTGAAATAAATGTAAACAATTTACTTGCCAAATAAAAAAAAAAAACCTAGAGAAAAAAACATTAAATGAACTCCCATATTCAAAATGAAATTAAATTAATTATAATGTGTTATTTAAAAGCAACTCAAAAAAGCATAGCTGGCTCTTCTAGAAAAAGAAAACAGTTTTCTTCGGTCTGGAAACTTTTAATTTAAGGTTTAAATAGAGTGAACGTTTGCTCAATCGTGTGAGTCCTGATTTTTATTTCACTGTAACAGCCAGCAACGTTCCTGTTGAGCATTTTTACTGTTTTAATTTTTCTCCACTAGATGTCCCCAGCACGTCACATTATGTTTTGCTTGATATCTTGGTAATCTGAAAGGGTACACACTTCTTTTGAAGTATACATTATTAAGATATCATGATTAATAACTTTCACTCCAGAGTTCATTTTATCTGGAAGATTAGCAAGACACAGATCCTCAAAAAGAACACAATAATTTAAACCTTTGCTTAAGATATAGCAGCTTCCCAATTTAGGAAGCAATTAAGAATCATATATGCTTTCTTCTCTGAAAATATTTAAGCAATCAAAGCCTTAAAACAAATGAAAATCCTTGCAGTAAAAATCCTTCTATATCAAAAGGGAAAGCCTTAGCAGGTTTTTTTCCTGTCACTCCATTTCTTTCAAAGGATGTGGAACAGTTGCACAGACCCATTCACAGTTGACTGAGCTAACAGCAGGAGTCTTGCTTAATTTGAGCTTTAATAGATCTTTAAAGTAAGATGAGAGCAAAATCTGGAATGTTCACAAATCTCATTTTATGCCTTTCCCAGCTCCACAAAATGGCCCCTGCAACAAAGCATAGGAGACTGGAAACAAAGCTGTCATATTAGACCCTCAAAGCAGGTAAGCTGAGTTAGAACTAATCTTGCAAGACTCTGGCTTTTCTGAAAATGCAGTAAGCTGTGTCAAGCTTTTGGGTTCGGCACTCACTTTGCTGCAAGTGCTGCCACAGTGGAGCAGTGCAGTGGAGGAGGGCTGTGTGCCTCTTACTTTCAGGGGCACAATAAGGATTTCTAAAAGGTGCCCGTGGGTCTCTGACTGGAAACACCCTAGCAGCATGTTTCTGACTGTCAGGGCATCAGGTAAAACATCGGTGCTGCATAGATGAGCAGATCGTGTCCTAGTGAGAAAAAAAAAAAATAAAAATCAAAGCAAGTACTCTGAGTGACCTTTTACTCTGCAGCTCACACACATCCCTGGGACAATGGTAAACACTGACTGGGGGTCCACCACCTCCAGTGGTTTCACAGCACATGAGCAGAGCCACCAGGACTTACTGTGACAATAAAAGATGTAATTGTGCCAATATTAACAAAGAATAGATGTAAGAAACAGCAAAACAAAGCCAGGTGCTCTTGTTGCCATGCATTTGCTACAGATACTTAGGTATTTCAGTTTTCAGACCTGAAGTTAGATGCTATTTGCTACCAAAAACAGGCTTTTTTTTTTTTTTTTTTTTGTAGGGTTTTTTTTTTCCTTTTTTTTTTTTTTGTAAGAATTTTACAGTGGAAAAACAGCAGTCTTAAAAGTGAGATGGCTGAGAAGGCTGCTGAAAGGCTTTTTCTGCTTTTTAGTGATAGGAATCTTGGAGGCTTTGTGTGGGGTTTGTTTTTGGAAAGACAATTAACTCTCTCATTTTCAGCCTACTCCTCTCAAAATAATTTCCTCTGTAGCCCAGATCATCAGTGCTGTCCAAAAAACTGGTGAAACAACAACATTCAGGGAAGCAACAAGATTCAGGGAAGCAAAAAACAAGGAGTCAAAAGTGGAGTAAAAGAGAATACAGTGAAATATTTTCAAAACTTTCTATTGTTTGCTTTCTCTTTATTAACATGTAAGCAACAAAGGGATTCCCCCATGCCAGTGAAAATCTTCAACGATGCCATTACACTAGCTTTCCAGTCTCCTCATGCATCAGCAGGAGCTGCGCATCTGGCCCATGAGAAGTTCTCGATTGCTGTCATTTGCAGCAGCTTCTGTCCAGGGTCTGGCAATAACACTTCACAAATTAGCCTGAATTTTCAGTCTTAAAACTTTTTCACATCTTCCCACTTACATAGCCCTGCCACTTTGCCACTGGGTTGCACGTGGGCCAGGAAGAGCTGAGGCCTGGGACGTTTTCAGTGGCTTGGGGAATGCTCAGAACCACCCTGGTGCTGAGGTAGGGCCCCCACATTCTGAGGCTGGGCTGGGCCAGGCCTGAGGAGGCTCCGGCCCCACTGTCTTCCCTTGGCCCCAAGTTAGCGGTGGTGTGGGGAGCAAAACTCCTGCTTTGCCACAAGCCCTTTCCCCCAGGGAGAACCAGGCCTCCAGGACCGTCTGTGCCTGCTGCCTCCAGCTATGGGGCGAGCAGCCTGGGGAGGAACGGCCACTCTGCCAGAAGCCCGCGCATGCTGGGGGCCACACGGGGTGCCTGGGGGCTGTGGTATCCTCTGTGCCCCTGCTATCAGGTGGGTCAGGGGGAAAGCAGCCAGGGGATGACATGCTGGCACGGGGCAGCTGGCATGGAGGGAATGAGAGTGGCAAGATTGTAGACTCATAGAATGGTTTGGGTTGGAAGGGAACTTTAAAGATCATCTAGTCCAATACCCCTGCAAGGAGCAGGGACATCTCCAGCCAGATCAGGTTGCTCAGAGACTCATCCAACCAGGCCTTGAATGTTTCCAGGGATGGGGCATCCACCACCTCTCTGGGCAACCTGTTCCAGTGTTCCACCACCCTCACTGTAAAAAATATCTTTATATCTAGTCTGAATCTACCCTCTTTTAGTTTAAAACCATTACCCCTCACCCCATCACAACAGGCCCTGCTAAAAAATTTATCCCCATCTTTCTTATAGGCCTCCTTTAGGTACTGGTAGGCTCCTATAAGGTCTCCCTAGAGCCTTCTGTTCTCCAGGCTGAACAGGCTGATGCAAGGATAGAGAGAGTAGAATGGTTTCTGCTCTGCTCATTCTCTCTCACCAAATGGGGCAGCTTCTCCCACCCGCAGCAACATGCAGCCCCAGTTGCCTCTTGCTTAGGCAGAGAAATCAAAGAACATCAATATCACAAATGTCTTGAAAATAAGTAGTCATCCTGGCTAAACATAGGCCAGACAAGATCCCTGGTTCTTTTCGTTTTCTCCTTTTTTAACTCAGCCAGTTGGAGCAGTGTATCCTCTTCTACATACAACTAGCTGGATGTAGCACC
>WHYT01017832.1:906327-930761 GCA_009806455.1 Tetrax tetrax
GGCAATAACACTTCACAAATTAGCCTGAATTTTCAGTCTTAAAACTTTTTCACATCTTCCCACTTACATAGCCCTGCCACTTTGCCACTGGGTTGCACGTGGGCCAGGAAGAGCTGAGGCCTGGGATGTTTTCAGTGGCTTGGGGAATGCTCGGAGCCACCCTGGTGCTGAGGTAGGGCCCCCATTCTGAGGCTGGGCTGGGCCAGGCCTGAGGAGGCTCCGGCCCCACTGTCTTCCCTTGGCCCCAAGTTAGCGGTGGTGTGGGGAGCAAAACTGCTGCTTTGCCACAAGCCCTTTCCCCCAGGGAGAACCAGGCCTCCAGGACCGTCTGTGCCTGTTGCCTCCAGCTATGGGGCGAGCAGCCTGGGGAGGAACGGCCACTCTGCCAGAAGCCCGCGCATGCTGGGGGCCACACGGGGTGCCTGGGGGCTGTGGTATCCTCTGTGCCCCTGCTATCAGGTGGGTCAGGGGGAAAGCAGCCAGATCAGGTTGCTCAGAGACTCATCCAACCGGGCCTTGAATGTTTCCAGGAATGGGGCATCCACCACCTCTCTGGGCAACCTGTTCCAGTGTTCCACCACCCTCACTGTAAAAAATATCTTTATATCTAGTCTGAATCTACCCTCTTTTAGTTTAAAACCATTACCCCTCACCCCATCACAACAGGCCCTGCTAAAAAATTTATCCCCATCTTTCTTATAGGCCTCCTTTAGGTACTGGTAGGCTCCTATAAGGTCTCCCTAGAGCCTTCTGTTCTCCAGGCTGAACAGGCTGATGCAAGGATAGAGAGAGTAGAATGGTTTCTGCTCTGCTCATTCTCTCTCACCAAATGGGGCAGCTTCTCCCACCCGCAGCAACATGCAGCCCCAGTTGCCTCTTGCTTAGGCAGAGAAATCAAAGAACATCAATATCACAAATGTCTTGAAAGTAAGTAGTCATCCTGGCTAAACATAGGCCAGACAAGATCCCTGGTTCTTTTCGTTTTCTCCTTTTTTAACTCAGCCAGTTGGAGCAGTGTATCCTCTTCTACATACAACTAGCTGGATGTAGCACCTTGTGAAAGTCTATGTGAAGAAGAACTAGTTTAGTACTTCTTCACTTAGGCCTCACGCAAATTAAGCCAAACAAATTGCAATAAGTAGGTAGGGCATTAGGCCAAAAGTCACAAAAGCTTACAGCACAGTTTTACTGCTGGCTTCCTGTGTCACCTTCAAGTCCCTGAAGAGCTGCCTGTCTGAGCGTCCCCGTCTGCAAAGCAGAGATAATACTCAACTGTCCTAACTCTGTGAGAGCGTACCAGCTTCTAGGAACTAATCTTTTTAACGTTCTGTATGTTCACTGTGTCTTATAATAACTAACTCTGACAGAGAGAGATAAGTTACCACAGAGTTAAGGTTTCCCTGAATAATACGCAGAGGCTTACTTCTACCTCCTCTGTACTCTAAAATTCGCAAAAGCATCCCAATATCTCCAAAACTGAGAGCTGAGGAGCTCTGTGATTGCCTGGATTTTCTCCAAAACTAGGACAGAATATCTGAATTGATACAGTGCAAAATTTCTCTGACTTTTTTGTGGCAGAAATAGTGTTCGGAGTGTTCAAAATGTAACTTGCTCACAAGGGATGTTTGACAATGTAAAAGAACATTTCCTCCCTGAAGTTCACGTGGTGGGCTGACTAAAGCTCTCTGGGGGTTCCCCTTCTGCAGACTACAAGCAGGGGAAATATCGCCAAGTATATCAGATCATCTGTTTTCTTCTACTCTTTCCTGTCTGCAGACTGTCTAAGATCCTCTGAGGTTCCTCTGGACTGGAACTCCCCTTTGATACCCCATAGAGTTCATTTAGTGGACAAGGTAAAAACCTCAGCTTTACTTTTTGTCATATGCTGCACTAGTAAATTTTTTCCTCCCTGTTCCCAACTTCTCTGCTTTGTCCTGCCCCTATTAGAAAACCATACGCTTTTTCCATGCCTCGAGTGTCCTGATGCCATAAAGCAGGGAAAGCTCATTGACTACAAAAGCCCACTCATTATCCTCTCCTACAGACTTGAGCTCTGCCTTATTTATCCTTCTCATCTTTTTCCAGACTACATTCATCTTGCTGAAAGTTCATGTGTGGTCTAAGCTCGCCATCTAGGCTTCTTAATGGAGACATAGAAAATGATTCATTTAATCTCTGTTCTAAAACTTCAGAGGATAAAATTACTCACCTTGGGAGGACTTTTTCTACCTCTTCCTTCCTCTCTCTCTCTCTCTAGAGGAAGTCTAGACAACAAGTTTAGACTGAACACTTAACATTACTTTGATGAAAATTAGATGGGATGACTTTCAGTCCCACTTACCAAAAGCTTCTCCCTAAGTAGCTGCTCTGCCTCCCCACTCTCAAGTGTTTTTGGAAAATGCAGACACTTCTCAAGGAGCCTCAAAAGGAAGGAGTCATGCTGTGATTTATAAGTCTTGCTAAAGTTGATCCACTGAGCCAAAAAAGGACTGGAAACACTATACAGTCTTCTCTTCTGGAAAAGGTTAGTGTTGCCTGCTGCATCTGTGCCTCTGTAAAATATGGGATGTTTGGAAAAAGGGGATACATTGCTTCCACAAACCTCCAACATCTCACGGTTTCTCTGCTCAAAAATTACAAATTAGAAACCATGAAAACATGAAGTTAAATTGCGCTCTCAAAAAGAACATCCAAATTACCATAACTCAAGACTCCATGCACAGGCCAAATATCTAACAGTATAATGAATTTAAAGTTACACACAAATTGACATATAATATATATATATATATATAGCTTCAGGATCCTGTATGAGGAACTACAAACAACTACAAACATGAATACTATTTTGTATGCATATATGACATCTAATTACATACAGGCCTAAGATGTACTAACCCTTTCCTGTAGGAGACTCATAGAATGTTTAACTGGATCCAGACACTCCAGAAAATAGGAGCAGATGACCTTTCCTTACAATATGTTGAACCTGAAGAATTTTTTATCTTCTATAAAGCAAGTTGGAAATATCATTTGCCCTTAGTGATTTTTAATTTCCCATCTTTAAACAACATCAACAACTGAGATAAAAGTATGAATCAGAAAATGCAAAGACAGTAAATATTTTGTTATATGTCTGTCTTTTTTTGTAAGAAAAAGTCATGTTTTGTTCTGTATAAACACTCATATAGAGGGTGTTTTTGAAATGCCCAACTATACTCATAAACTATATATTATAATAAAGCCTAACTACACAAGACCAGTTTGTATAATCTTTACTGCTCTTGTGGTTACAAACACTACAATTTCATTATATTATGAGGCATTAATGTGTATTATGACACAGAGTTCATGTGGGATTGGGTGATGTTCCCTCTGAACACAGCTTTATCATATCTTCTAATTTTTTATAGCTCTTATGTTTTTGAAAGATAAAACTCATAAAAACTTGCTGTGCCCAGGACATTAATAAAGTGTTCAGAAAAACTGTTATTAGCACAACCTGATAGATGGTCTGAACCAACACTCCTCCTCCCGTCAAATATAATACTTCTTTCACAAAAGACCATGTTCCTATCATAGAAATAATAAGCCCAGATTCAGGAAGATTCTTCATCACTTGGCCAGAATAAAGTTGGTAAAGTTATTGTGTTACTTGCACTCTCACTCCTAAACATATGTTTACGTGTTGGGGAAGTTGAAACATTCTGAACTTTAATTTCTGGATAAAATATTAATTTAAATTGGTTTAGCTTTAAAAAATTAAATTTCCCTTAAAAGTTCAATTTTAACAGCTCTGTTAGTTACCTTACTAGGAGTTCCTTCTGAACGTAATTCTCTTTTCTAGTATAAAAGCTGACAAAACACTCAGATGTTCTGCTAGACCTCAGGCAAGCTTCAGACCCTGTGTGAAATCATTACAGTCTAAGAGCGCACCTTTAAAAGATGCTTAGTTTACACATTTTTTTTCTTTTTTCTTTGATGGAGATTAAAATATTCCCAGTAATTAATAGCAGTGAAGAGGAATTGCCAGTAATCCTCTGGGAGTCCCTGAAAGCAGTCCTCAAAGACAAAATGCTTTTTTGAAAGGCATAGCACTGGGCAGAGACAATCCTTATGATCCTCTAAGATCAAAATTGCACATTTTAAGGAATGCAACACAAAAAAAAAATCTCACAGGAATACTGCTAAAATCTGCAAAGTGCAATGGAATATAATAATAATAATAATAGTAATAGCAATAATAATTGTAACAGTAATAAATTAAAACTAACTTGAGAGATGTATAAAAGCAAACTCTGAAAGGACAGTGCTGACATTTTATCTGAGGGAGCAGCAGCCCGCCAACACAAGCCCACACATTTTCTATTTGTTGCTGACTAAACCAACAAACGAGATAGAGCTCCAGGTTTTCCTAACTATCACAGAACAGGAACACAGAATAACAGCAATCCCATGTCTCAGCACCGAAATACAGATCTGCCTGATTACTATCACATAACACCAGCACCTCTTGGAGAATTGCTGGGAGAGTGGAATAGTAAAATACTCATCATTAAGCCTCTTAGCACACACAGAATTCTACTTACTACTAGAAAATCTCTACTGAACTCTGGAAAGTATAAACTGGCCAGCATTACAATTGAAAGATAAAATATAAAAAGCAGCATTCATTTGCTTTTACAGCAGACCGTATAGATTAAAACGCACCGCTACAGAAGTACTTCAGGTAGTGACTGTTCAAAAAACATCTATATCAAGGGGACTCTTACAGCAGAGGTTCAGCTCAAGATTAAGAGACATTAGTTTGGGTGCCTGTATGTAGAAATCCTCACTGTGCTAGGTATCTAAGCTTCCATTACAGCCAGTGGATATCAAGGCAGTAATCAAAGAGCAATTCAGTTGACCTTGGAGTAGCTGGTCAGTTGAAGCTGGTCAGTTTAAGAGAGTTTAGCTAGCTCACAGGTAGACACACAGGTATCTGAATCCCAAAACAAATTCCATCTCTTTAAAGGACTTCATAGCATGATATCATGGCACTTCCTGAGTACAGCAGAGTTTCATTCTGTTCCAGCCTGTTTCCACTGGGATTCAGCCTGGTCCCTGGCTTGGAAGAACAACTTAAGTGCTGTATGCCATTTAGGACATGCAATTTTTGTTCTTCTACCCTTTGTGTATGTGACAGGATATATTATTTAATTGTGAGATCTTATGCTGTTATTTTGTCCCTCAAGACCCTGTTTCATTCAGTGCAGAAGCCTGATGTGGCATGTGATAAAAGGAGAATTTCAGGCACAGAACAAGAGGACCCTGCATACCTGTTTGAGACCTCCTTCCGCAGTTCTTGTGTGATTTACACAGTCTTGTTCTGGAGTATTTATCATGTTCTTTGCCACTGTATTCCTCAATGATTACTTCTCTTTCTCTGCATCTCTCTCTCCACTTCTCATTATTTTTTTGTAGGCAAGTGATATTTTTTTTCCCTCCTTGATCCTAATTCAGATTATCCTGAGATAATCCGAGGTTGGATACCTCAGTCTGGCCAAAACACTATCAAAAACAGATTGGAAGGAACTGATCTGTGAGGCATTCTCAGACTACACCTAATGTGCTTAGAAATCACTGACTTCAATGAAAAATTACAGTGGTCACATTGAGAGAAGTCCAAAGAAGGCTCTAGCAGTGATTTCTTAATATAAGAAATTATTACAGTACTCCGAAGAACTGAGAAACCAAGCTTTTGCAGACCTCCTCAGTTTGCTGAGGCCGAAACCTGGAACCCACAACTTCCCAGGAGATTGCCCTGACCACACCAGTTTTTCATCCCATATCTTAAAACTAGGCCACAGCTCGCCAGGAATTTCTCATAAAGAGAAGAAGTAATGGGTAGTTTGATCTCACAGCCCACTGACGAACACCATGAGAAGGAGAGGTCAGAGTCTTGAGACTCTACTCAAAGGTCTGCTTATGCACCATGGGTTAAAATATCAGTGGAGAAATGTACCATTGGCTTGGGTTAGCAGAGACTAGATGCCACTGTTGCAGTCAGGAAAACAAACCAGATCTCTGAAGCCTGGTCCTAGCCACTGCCTTTCCGTCATTTATAAACGCATTTGGCTCCTACTCTAAAGAAGTTCCGTAGCTTCTGCTGTATTAGAATGATTTCAGAGAGGTTTTTTTTAATCCCTTATTCAAGTAAAAGAACACAAAGACCTATAAATAGGTTTTAAATTACTGTCTCTATCACACACAGTTGTGGAGGACATAAAATCTCCTGGGAGTTTGATCTGTGTTAATTAAATTTAAAAAAAAAATCTCCATAAGGTCTAAAGCATGCTTAATGAATTAACATGGAGGCCCCGTTGAGCAAAAGCCTTTTAAACTCCGATGAAACAAATCAACTCACATTTTATTATTATCCACTTAACAAATTTAATCTGTCGCTTTATATCATGTGAAACCACAGTTTTTCATAAATGCTAATTAAAACCATTAAAAATGGAAATCTTCTTCTGAGGGGCTTATGCAAAGTGTGAATATTGATGCAGAGAGATAGGCCTGTTTGTCCTTATGAATGAAAGATAGTACTTCTGCTATAAAAAACGGCACTTGAGAAATCTGCTGGGAGTAAGCATAGACGCCTAAATAAATCTGAGACAGGAAGAGACTTCAACAAGCACTGCTTAAAGCAAACCGGTATTGCCATTTCACAGTGTACCGCCAGTGTTGAGAAATGCCATCACACCACAAAAAGCTGGAGAAAGGAAAATAAACTAAAATGAAAAATAAAGCACATCCTGATTTGAATCTTTAGAATCCATACATATTGAAGTCCATGTAGTGATCACCTATAATTTGACCCATGAGTTATTTATGTATAGGAATAGTGACGCTTGTAGCAAAATAGCAGAACTAAGTCTGGAAGGATGCTCAGAGCACCCAAGTGAGTAACCCTCCTAGCAAGCGGCAGGAAGTGAGGGAATTCACATGCACTACATCCCTTCTTTAGCAACTGGTTTTCCTCTGCCAAATTTTTTCCAAGCGTGCACTGAGGAGCACGTGCACATGATTGCTGCCAGATTTTGTACTGTTAGATCCTAAACAGGATGGCAGATTAGCAGGAAGAACCATGAAAAGTTCACAGTTTAAACACCTGCTTAAAGTCCATGTAAGCCACCTTTAAATCTTCCTTTCTTTATATATTCATCTGACCTTTTCTGTTTGTCTTGCATATATAGAGTAATTTTATTTTTTTTTCCTCAAGGTCTTCAGATTAATTTATTTCTCAGCACTTCAGTATAAATCAGAAACAACATTAGAGCCTCCTACACAAAATCATAGAAAATAACTTGAAGGGTCGTCTGGAAATCACCTCATCCATTCCCCAGATATACTGTGTGACAAACTGTACCCACATCACTCCTGCTGGATGTTTGTATAATATGACTTTTAAAAGCTCCAGTGATAGAAATTCCTTTACAGAACACCAGACACTTCTCAGTAGTAATATGCGTAGGCCTTAGTATAAATTCAGATTTCACTATTACCTGTTTACTACTATTTGCTAAATCACTTACTTTTACTTTATTTTTATATTTATGTAATATTTATATTATATATTAAAGTATATTTATATACCTAAATACTATATATGTCAAAAAATAGTATAGTTATGTTTACAAACTTTGTATTTATAACGTGAAAGCTTTCCTGGCTATTTAATTTTATTAGACAAATATGTCTCAATATTAGAAACGGTGTTTTTTAGAATTGGCACATCATAGTTTTAACACAGGGACTATGTTATTTTAATCTCAACTATCCTAATTATCAGGGCCTGCAGACCTCCAAACAATATTATTCATCTATAAATGACACTTGCTGTCTAACAAGAATCTAACACATGCCACAACGTAGAATAAATAAGCTAATTTTACCAAAAAGGGTTAGCATATATTACTGGTAAATGTAATGGTATTTTATTGAATTGAGGAAATTCAAGACAGTTTTGAGTCACTCTCACTCACATGATGTTCAAGTGCCCACATACAAAAAATAATATACACAACTTTTTACCCCAGAGACTTTATACCTCAAACGTCTTAGACCGGTGCTTTCACTCTAGTTTCACTTTTTGTCAAACGAACACTCTGAAAATGAAAGTTTGCCAACATGGAATCATATCCTCAGACCTGTTTTGGGAGATATTAAGTTGTCTCAGCCATTCCAGTAGGGGATTTTTTTCCTCCTCTTACATACTTTTGAGCCAAGATATTGTCTTTACCCTTTTTTCCTAAAACTTAGTTGGAATGGGAAAAACATAAAATGAAGGAACACTACTGCAGTATCTGCAGTTACAAAAATAGATTCCAATGAATGGCCCAGAACCACGACACTGAAAAAGTAACAAAAAGCCATCTTTGACACCTCTCTCCAATTCTGTGTCATAAGCAGGTGAGAAACTTGACGAGATAGAAAAAAATCATAGCAGTAAACCAGATGTATTTAGGAGGGGAGAAAACCGAGTCATTTCTGAAAAGCCAGTAGTCAAGTTCTCTCTTATCTTCAGTAGGACTGTTCAGAAAAAGGGAAAAAAAAACCCAAACAACTTATAAATCAACATACTGGGTGGCAGCAGAAATAATGTGTTAGGAAATAACGTGAAGGAAAAAAAGGCCAGATAGTCAAGGTAGAGAAAACAATGAGGTATTTCCAAGCTTAGAAATTTAACTATAGGCATATTAATATCAAAAAAGCCAATGGGAGTATTTAGGCAAGAACAAGATAGTGATTTCTAAAATGTCAGAATGATGTGAAAGTTGCAAAGTGAAAAAAAGCCACAAGTTAGCACGAACATAGACATTGCCCTTAAGGTCTAATGAAAAAAACAAAACTGGCATGGATGGCTTCTCAGTTACTAACAAGAGAGTGGTATCTGATCAGTAAACAGTTATACTACTGGGGTTACAGCATTCACAGCACCGCGAATTACACATTGGCTAAGAGGCACATGCAACATGCTCAGGACCTAGCGAACAGAGTCTCTGAGAATCTTAAGCAGTTCCATAAGATATATAAAAATATCAAGAATAAAGAAAAACTTGTATTCCGTCAGAGAGAAGAATGACATACAAGTGCCAGGCTAAATGCTTCACTTAAGGAAATTATTCATATCTCTATTTAAAAACAATTTTAAAATTTTAAAATGAAACCAAAGCAAAATGGTAACATTGAAATATAAGGTAAACTTGTCTCATGTTCATAGTTTGTTGTGATATTATTTTAGTGTCTAAGTCAGACAGAAGCTTTACATTTAATAAACACTTTTTTCTTCCAACTATTGCTACTCTTTATAGAATCATAGAATCACAGAATAGTTTGTGTTGGAAGGGACCTTTAAAAGTCATCTAGTCCAATCCCCTGCAAGGAGCAGGGACATCTCCAACCAGATCAGGTTGCTCAGAGACTCATCCAACCTGACCTTGAATGTTTCCAGGGATGGGGCATCCCTGGGCAACCTGTTCCAGTGCTCCACTACGCTCACTGTAAAAAAATATTTCCTGATGTCTATTCTGAACCTACCTCCTTCTGCTTTAAAACCATTACCCTTTGTCCTTTCAAATGTCTTTCACTTTTCCACCTTGTCCTTTTATTACCTTATTACCCAACAGTCTTAGTCCTATTAAGAACATGGCATCTTATTTTTCTACATATTGTTAAATAAGTAAGGCAAATGGAGAAACTTTCTGTGTTAGACAGCAGAAGTTAGAGGGAAAAGGGTCACAAAGATCTCGAAATTATAGTGAGTCACTCGGACATGACATAGAGACAATCTTATGGAAAAAGCTACTGATAAAAATGGCCAAGAAATACAAGAAATAAGTCCAAACAATAATAGCAAGGAAAAAACCACCATTTTGGAATTCAAATATATGAAATTAGAAGAGCTTTTTAAAGCTATGGCAAATTTTATTTTTAAATTAACTGTCTAGCATCCATTCCCATCATAATCTCTTCTCCTACTAAGAGGACAGGTTTTTTCAGTAAAACACATAGCTCTCCTTTCTTCCTCAGCCATGAGGAGAAAAGCTCCTGGTCATTGAAGGTAAGCAGAGAAGAGAAACAGAAGATTCACGATACTTTCCATCCAAAGCTACTTTCAAAGTCATAGGGAGCTAGGCATTCTGCATTGTGTACACGTATGTAGATGTGTATATATATTCTGTGCATATACACCTATATATTGCCTATATGTGCTTACACAGTTCCAGGCACTCAATCTGCATCACAAGTTGGGTGACACCGGATTCAGCGCTTATACAATGTGCACACAAGCAAAACAAGTGCACAGAGCACAACCTCAGCATAGACTGTGCCTCTGAAAAGCCATGGCGTGCACATTTAGGGGCATCTCCTGTGTGGGAATGTCAAACCCTCACATGTAAGACAGACACTTTCTTTATGGAGGCCAAGTCCTCACTCCAGACTCCAAGACCCATTTCCACAGAAGGAACTCGTGGAGAAGCATAACTACATTTAAGATCGATTTTAAAAGGACATGCACAGTCTCCCGCTTAAACATCACATGTTTTGCATTATGTTGAAAGAATATAGATCCCCCTTTCTTTATATCTAAAAATACGTAGTGACATTTGAAAGAAGGAAGTATGGTCCAAATATAGATGCGGGAGATTTCAGCATTGTCATCCTGTGCTGCTAAAAATGATGGTAAAATAACTAAACACCCATTCTTCCATATACACAGAGCCATTACCAGAAACTGAGCAATTACAGCACATTGTATATTTTCCATACATTCAAGGCATGATTTTTATGTCTTTGCTAATGCTTTATAGTGCTTTACTCCTTCAGCAGCTCCACTTATGTCAGTGGTAACACTTATGCAATATGAATAAACATATTCTAAAATGGTATTATTTTTTAATATTCATTTATCTTTTTTTTTTAAATGTAAGTAAATATAAATACATCCTTCTATTTTCATGGATTTCTTCTGGAATAAATTTTATTTCAAGGATAAATGAATCACAACAATTACTGATACATTTTTAGCAGACTAAAATAATAAAATGGCTACTTATATCTTATCTGTGTCATGAAAAGATAATTGTCTGCAGATGAATTGAGAAGCCAAGATTCTGAGTATTAATTGAAAAAAATGTTCTAAGTGCTTTGAAAAATATGAGGGAAGTGACTGCTATTAGGAAAGAAAAAACTTCTTGGATTCTTGATAGTGATTCCAGTATTTTGTGATAAATTGCTGAACGCATCTGTTTTTATAGGACGTCTGCATATACTTCAGTTCTACAGACACTTTGGGGGCAGTAGCACATGAATCCGCTTCTTGCCTCCATCAGATTTTCAGAATTTAGATGCCAATAAAACATCAGGGTTTTTCTGTTTTGTTTTGTTTTGGTTTTTTTTATAATGGGCTTTAAAGATAAATTGACCAAAGAAGGGATGGAAATATCAAGACCTGGTTACCTTTTCAGTGACAGAGATTTTAAAGAACATACTGTCATTTTTCCATTTTTTCTCTCTCTTTGATCTAGCTTTCTTTTTTTTGGTCTGAGAAACCTCTGACAGTCTGTCAGAGAGATTATTTTTCTACTATCTTGCATCCAGGCCAGCTATTCCAATTAGAAAAAATAGCTCTGGATCTGTCACTGTGTCATCCTAAAACTTCTGACCAAAATCAGCAATGGTGATGCAACTTTATGTTAAATGCCATTTATACCTACTTCTTGCAATTGAGAGGTGAGAGGAAGTCAGTGTGCGAGAGTCTTACTGAGTGTGAAATCATTAAATTACACCAGATTCTACATATTTCAAAACTCCACACCATATTTGCTGCTTTGTCCTTTACCAAAAGTACAAAAGAAAAAAAAAGCCAAGAGAGGAGAGATCAAGGCTGGTAAACTATTCTTTCACCTCCACACATTGGATTTTACATGGTTGGAAATCTTCCCTCCAGAAAAGCTCAACTGGAGAAGCATGGCCCCAAGGAGGGCACCAGAGCCTGTACGAGACTAAGCCATCAGCCTTGACCCAGCTGTGGGACACACTGGATGGCAGGATAAGGACAGCCGTGGCTCCCTTCCCTCTCACACTTCCCTTCATCCTCTCCCAGTACGGATGGGGATGCACAGCTGGAGAAGGGACAAGAAGCTGACTCAGGCCAGGGCAGCAGCCAGCACCAACAACTAAGGAGCGCTTCACCTGCACACACTACTGTAACAGTGAATTTAGCAGTATACATTGAAGAATATGATTCAGCCAAGAACAGCAGATCTGTATCTAAACATCTTAGCACCAACCTTAAGAAACATCACAAGAGTAGTGTAATAACATCAATGTACCTGGTATATCACACAGTAATTTCACAGCATGTTCATAAAACAGACAAACACACTGATATTAGTGTTACTCTTTCCCTTAACACATTAGTTTTCTCATTTCACTAGACCTTTAAACTATGACACAAAGCATTTTATAGCAATGAAATGTCTTTTCCTGTTTGTCCAATACAATGACCCCCAATCTGTTCAGAAAATCTCTGGGCCTGTAATACAAACACATAATTAAAAAATATTTTAGTTCTCACAGCTTGCTACAGTGAAGTTATTTCTTTAGATGTTTTTAAAAAATAAGTCATATATCTCAATCAGGAGTATCTGCTTTCTTCTTTCTATTTCCTGAAGAAATATTCTGAAAAATGTTACCTTCAGTAATGCTGCAGGCACATGATTTGCTGTATGTGTTTTCTGTATTGGCTTTTCAGACACAGAACATGTTCTCCTTCAGTTCTAAATGAGCGACTCTGTCTCCCCTTAGACAAGGTCATGCTATATAAACCAAAGTCGCTTCCTCTTTTTCGCAGAAAACTCATTTCCCATTTATTAAACAGAAATGTTAAGCTGTGACTAATGTAAAAGCGTATCTATTTTGACTACTGTCCGCCTCTCAGAGAAATTTCAGGATATAACTTCAGAATTAGAAACAATAGATAATTCTAAAATGCTATTCCTCTAACACAATTCTACTAAAGAGGCCATGAAAAACAGCATAGTATCCTTTAGCAAGTGTCCAATATTGCATATGATAAAAACTCAAATACACATGTTTAGTCTAGTGAATAGCAATACTATTCAATACCAAAACCTAACAAAAAAAAAAGAGTACAACTAATGACTATTTAGAAAAAAAACTAATATACATAAATATTTTAATATAATCTTAAATTGTGGGTATGGCTTCTCTCCTCATTCACTCAGTGTTACAGCAAATCAATACAATACTTGTGCTACATTTTGCAGACTACAATATTTTATAGATACATCACAGCAAAATTGTGAGTCTACTGAACAAGCATTATGATGGCTAGATTCAGAAAATAGCACATGGCATTTCATTATTAACACTCTGGATACAAAACATATTCCCTGTTCTGAAAATGCCTTTGAATCCAGTTTTTTCTTCTATTGCATTTGATGTTGAAATATATTTTTTGTCTATATGAATGAGTTTTAGGCATTTTTCTGAACAATTGAGGAGCTTTCAGGAAATTAATTCTTTATGTCAAATCTCATTTCTTCATTAATGCTGCTCTTACTGTATATGGCATCTCTGAATGGAAAAAGTACCGTTCACTTCATGGAGGTTTACAAACCATTTTTCTGACTTTGAGGTAGTCTTTTCTAAAGTTGTCATGCATGTGGTTTTGCCTTGGGCATGTTCTCTTTTTCCATTATATTTTTTTCCAAGCAAAATTTTCAGGACTTTTTTTGCCTTTGTATAGAACTTTAAGATGCACTTCAACATATTCAAGATGCAATCATCTCTGGGTATTTCTGAAGTATATGGCTTCTTAGAAATATCAGATGTAGTATAATCACAGCTCATTCCTACCTGTGAAATACATCACCACATTAGAAAATTTCTGGATATATAGATATAAAAGCCTACCATCTGCAGGTAATTCAGTGGTTTTTGGAACTTCTGGCTTTATAACCTCTGAGCTAGTTAGTGCATGCTCATAAGAAGTAACATATCTGTCTGGTAAATCCTCTGCTCAACTGCTTCTATTCTTCCTTTAAGTAAGGATCAATATTTAGGTTCTGACATTCTTAACACCTACCAGCAACTTCCAAATCCAAAGGCCAAGAGTACATAACCACAAAGATTAGTAACTCTCTCCTCACATTTGGTTTCTAAATTCTTTACTATCACCAGTTTGCTTGCTGTTTGTGAGCTTTGCCATTGAAACACAAGTGACCAATATACAAACTGACAGTTTACAAAGTTTTTGCACTGTTTTCAGGCCAAAACCACAGCCCTTTCGCTGACCACTGAGGAGCCAGGCTGGTAGCCCACAAGTGTACGGGAACCACCTCAGTTCCTCCTACCCCTGCTGAGAGTGCAGTGAAGGCCATATTCCCATCTTAACGTTAGACATAAAAAAAAAATGATCAAATGTGGGTTATCAACCATCAGGATGTCATTTTAGCTGATTTCCACCCACGCTACACTTCTCTATACTCCCACAGTTTCATTATATTGCTTCACCTGAAATTCCCTAACTAGATACCCTGCTCCCCACCCACGTATACAAATGCTGTGCCTCAACATGCCATTTGGTTTGCACAGTCTTGTGAAGGAACTCCAAGGGAAAGTATCCTCCGCAAAAAAAAATCTCTCTTTTCCATAGTTTACTGTCACTGTAGAGTAAATCCTCATACCATAACAGCTATCATGGAAAGCTGAAGAGTAGTAAGAGCAAATGGCAGAAACTGCTAAGTTATTGTTAATAGTGCTTAATAAATTTCTTCTTTGTAATTAATATATTCGTTCCTTTTGCCCATTCCTTCATTCAGCATCAGTAGCAAAATCTCCTAAGCCTTTAGATATGAATTAGATCTTCTAGCCTGTAATATTAGAGTCTGCTGTGATAGGCCATTCTGGAGTATCCTCTAAGAGCCAAAGCTTCTGACCACTTTGTCTCTTTGTCCAGAATTTTTTATTGTCTCAACAGTCATGCTGAAGTAGGAAAAAGGAAATATTACTGGCATTTTAGTTATTTTATCTTTTGTTATAGGAAGTTTTTCTATGCTTCCCTACTCTACTTACTGGTTACTTCTTCTTTATTCAATATGACTAATCTATAAACTGATAACAATCTAGTTCTTGTTAGAAACTCCCAGGAGGTACCGTTGCAGCAGATGCTGGAGTGTAACTGCTGAGTCATTGTGTCATCTGATCATACCAAAAACGACTTCTAAATTCACAGTTTTATATCAAGATTAAATCAAAATCAATAGATGGTAGTAAAATTGTTCTGGATCCATATCTGCAGATAACTACGGTAAAGCACTCGGGATTAAGAAAATTCACTGCAGACCTTCACAGTGGAGTGGCAAGTTCAGTAGGATGGAGTGTCTAAGCTTCCTATCCACCACTCAGTGGGACTGCATGTCCCTGTCACCCTGGAAGAGTCCTTATGCCAGAAAATAGTGTTACTTAAACTTAAGAAGAAAGAAAACTCTAGACATAGAGCCTCAACAGACAGTCCTCAATGTAGGGACCAACACAGGTGATATAACATTATTTTGACACGGATTTCATTAACAATCTATGTAGAGAGAGATTAATTTATTTTCAAAAGCTAAATCAAATTCATTATAAAAACACTTGTACAGGACACATAATGTCCCACTTTTTCCCTCTAAGATGAAAAACTAATTTCAGCAACAAAATTCTAAGTTTTATGTCACGTATAGGTTCCCTTGACTAATATATGCCCTGTATGTGCCTCCTCTTGAAAAAGATGGCTATGTGCTCTCCGTTGACTGCCTGCTATGTGAATGCATAAATTATCCAAGTCTAGGAGAAGGAAGAACCAAGCTATAAGGGAAGAATTAGTCATTTTGGACTCAGGCAATTCTATCTTTGCTCATGTACTCCATATAACAAGGAAATGTTTGATGACAAATGATAAACTGCATCACAAATAAAAAGGGGTATTTTTTTGTGGTAAATAACTGCATGTCATGCTAGAACAGGAACAATACTTATTTCTTTGAAAGATTTTTGGAGTGAGAGCTATAAAGTGACATACATGTTTTCCTTTTCTGGCTTGCAGTTTTATTCATGATGCTTATCATATGACATACATGCTTTTAAATTCCCTGAAAAAAAAAAACAAACTCACACACACACACAAAAAAAAACAAACCACAAAACAAAACAAAAAAAAAACCACCTGATTCCTGCAATTCATAGAGCTGATGTATAGCTGCATACAAAGCACCCACCCCACTGCATCTTCCTTTAAATGAGCAGCTAGGTAAAGACATGAAAGAGCATTTGATAGAAGAATAAATTTCTATAACTAGCATGAGATCCTTTTACCTCTCTGGGTATTTTTAATATGGGCCCTTACTTGGTGACAGTCTGGAAGCTTTGCCCCAGAGATAGCAACCTCCACTGCTCCCTAACACTGCTGTCCTCAACAGGCACAGCCTGCTGCAATGAAGAAGGCAGTGAAAATGCTGGGTGAAACGGCTTAGGCTTCTGGCTTCGGTGGGGAGCCCACACAGGGAGGAAGGTGTTAGGTACTGAAAGATATTTCGGAAGAAACGGCTGCTGCAGTGTGCATTGGTCCGAGCACCACCAACAGCCATCCCTAACCCGCAGCCAGCCACTAGAGGGAACACGCACAGGCTACTGTCATTAACATAGGAAAATCAGACGTGTGCATTTGATTGGTTGTTTATATTCCTTTCAGAATTCCTTTATCAAAATTGTCACCTACATAACGTTTCTGCAATGTGCTCCACTAAGCCATTTCAAGAGAAAGTACAGGGTGAAGGTTTAAGTGAAAGTGAAAGTGAAATTTTTTAAAGAGAAAAATTGTTAACTGCAGTTCAACTTTTTGTAACCCCGTTTGCCCCATTTTCCTTCAGATCTGCAGAAAAACCCAGCAATATCATGGATCTGTTTGTGAGTAAATCTGAGTAAGAACTTTTCACAGAAAATATCCTAACAGAAAATGCTGACTCACTAAAGAATTCTTCTCTGCAGAAATGAAAAAAATATTTAAACTCAGTAAGTTCCCAATCACAATTTCCATGGAATTTCCGGGCAGAGCAGAAGTGTGAATTGCAATGTCAGAGAAGCAGTTCTGCCCTCCTTTCTGGCTTTCTTGCATTTCAGGTGAGAGAGACAACCAAGAAGCTCTTGAATAACACTGAGTTAGTCAATTTCTCAGAAGCTGTTTCAATTTGCATAAACAAATGAAAAAACTTACTGAAGCAGGATTTCTTTCCTTTCCTTATGAGGTGAATGCACTAACTAGAGGCATATTTACTATTCCGGAACCTCTTTCTCCAAGAAATTTGTAACATTCAAAGATAACGCAGGACTTTTTAAGATCAGAAACTTCTGTATAACAGAAAATCTTTGTACTATTCAGATTCACACTTCCTCATAGCTGTCCCAAACAATACCATGTTTTGTTGGGTTTTTTTTTTTTCTTTGATGGGAAGCACACTTAGAGAAATACAAGAATTCAAATGCTGCTTGCAGTTGATCTTTCTTCTCTTGTACCTAAAAAGTCGGCAATTTTAAGTTTGAGCTTGTCTGATGATTTCATCTGGACCAGTTACTTACCTTTTAAAAAGCATGGAAAACTATTGTTATTTAATATGAGTATTTGCTTTTAAGATGAAAAAAGTTTGACACAGTCTTGACGCCAGAGAGAAGAGATGCCCTATGTGTGGCACTCCAGAGTACATGGCAAGACCACAATATCTTCAGTAGAAACAGAAGGAAACTCCTTCACCCATCAGTTGGCAAGCCTACCAATGTAAAGCAGTATAGCATGTAGAGAGTTAAATGTCTGTCCTCCAGACTGTTAATAAGGTTTTTGAAGTAGTAATTTAAGATCTTAAAAAAAAATTCTACAAAATAATTAATAGATAATACAATAGACAAAAAGCATACATAAGCTACAATTAATAAAATATAAAAATACTTATTTCGTCTGAGGTGTTAATATCTGCTGAGAAAATTGACCTTTAAAGCACTGAATGAAGCAGTTAAATAAGGCAAAAATAAGGCAGGAATTTTTTTTTATTAAAATGAAATTAAAAATTAAAATAAAAAACAAATTTAGACTAGGGACAGGCCAGGCTCTCACAAGATCGTCTATACATTAAGGAAAATAATTATAAGAACTATTCATAATAGCGTTGCATTACTTTTAGCAGAAAAATACTTCACAAACCCATAAGGTGGCAGCAAATCCCTTTTTAGTTGAGAGCGGTAACTTTCCATCCCGTTTCACACAAAGTTGATGTTTTTGATGTGCTTCAACACTGCCTCGCCATCATCCAATTAACAGAAAAATAATTAGTACACCTGCAGCATATGTACTCCTCTAATTTAAAAAGTATTATTTCTCATCAGGAACATCAGATGCTTTCATAAAGTAAAACCAAATGGCATTTAAAGCCTCAGAAAAAAAAAAAACAACAAACCTCCCACAATGAAAGGACAGAACGTGCCCCACTGTGAGCTGACTGGTAACTTCTTTTCATGACAAATGAGCTGATCTCAGTGCTGAGCATAACCAACAACAGGGCTTATGCAACCGTTCTCTGTGATAAAATCCCCTTCACTAAGTTTTCGTGTTACTGAGCCCCGTGCCATTTTAATACTCAGTATTTCTGGAAAGTATGTATTTGCAAGCAGCATGGAAAATATGTTACTTTTCACAGTCATGTTTGCAGCTAAGAAATCTCTCCATCTGTGCACTAGAGAGGTTCACTGTCAGAAATTAACAAGCTGTATTGTATATGAAACAATTCTCATTGCTTCTACAACTCTGTGGCTGCAACATTTTATCTGTGGTGCTGACAAGCCTGTGAGAGTCTCATCTACAAGCCCTGTCCTGTTTTTCAAAGCTGCTTGATGCTGGAAACAAGTTACCCTATGTCTGGATTTCCCCAAATACATTTAATCTTTTTGCACTGAAAACGTGTGCAGGCAGAGTGGTTCTGTACATCACTCAAGAATTGCAAGGCACAGAGTTACAGCTAGGCTCCTGACCATGCAGAAATCCCAGACATGGACATTCCTAATCTCAGTATGGTACACATGCAGTTAGTCTGGTACTTCTGCAAAGTGTGTGATTCACTGAATTTATATTGCACAAATATTCTCATGATTTTACCATACTTCCTGATTCTGTATGGATGCTAGCCTATAGCACCCACTCCACAAAGGCCACACTAACAAACACACACACACAAAAGAACACAGTAAAGTGTACATAGCAGCCATTTCAATTTTGGCCATAATATACACAAGCCTAGTCACGTTAGTGGAGTCTATATTTAACAGCATAAGCATGTTTCTTCAGTTTCCAAATAAAGACGATTTTTATCCCTGCTACCCTGGCAATCTTGGCATGGAGTTTTGCAAATCAAGCTACATTAAAGCTTATAAAGCTTATAAAACACAAAAAGAATGAAGACTTGCATTTCTGAGTTGTCAGAGCCTTCCTTAGCTTCATCAGCAAACTAGTGAATAAGCAGCTCGTGAAGATCCATAACAGATCCACAGCAGCTTGTGGAGCTAGACCTGAATGAGATCCCACTGCCTCACACTCTGCAGGATTTACAGCTGCAACTTAACAACTGGCACCTTTTCCTTGCCTGTGAAAAAGTGAGAAGGATTGAATTTGCTGTTTCCTGAGTTTTTCACAGGTGTTTCCTATTCCTAGACCTCTCCTAACTTAGTTCTTACACGGTTCAATCAACACTGTTTTCCCTGCCTCTCCTTCCATAAACAATCACCAAACACTGCATTTTGTCAGCTGAGACAAAAGAGATCAGTGCACAATAACCTGATATAAAAATACTCAGTGTCAGGATATTCCTCTGACCTTCAAAAATGACATCCATTTATCTGCATTTCATGCATTACGAAGAGCATCTGTTTTTATGCTTTCCTGATCCCATAAAATCATATATTACTTTGCCATAATTAATGCACCAATTTTAGTGACTATAGATTACTTTAAATCAAAAGAAGGAAAAAGAAAAAGAATGAAACAACTCTCACATCTGCCCATCAAATTAATATGATACCAGCTGTGAGCTAAATTTGTCAGAAAACTGAGCTGTTTTAGTCAAGAAGATTTATCAGCTGAGGTTTTACATAGAAGAACTGTGACCTTTTGTTAGCACTATACTTCTTTGGACTTTGTTCAAAAGCTAAACTAACTTTGACTCTTGGGGCAAAGCAAAGTAAGTAATAAAATATCTTCTCTATGTAACAAAAAATAATTCTTTGGGCAGCTGGAAGATGTTTCTGCTTTAACACAGGCATATTTTGGGAATAGTTTAATTAAACCATAAAAAAATACAGTGGTCTAATTCTGAATTGTTTTAAATATTGAATACACAAATATTTATACATAGAATAACACCATGGCATGAGAAAGACATCTTCATTCAGCACTTACTAAAGATATATGCATCAATGACAGGAATAAATTCTCTGATGTCTTACAGCATGAGCTAGAAACAGCTTTTATGATTGCCTTCTTGGGCAATGGAAAACATGGGCCATTCATACTGCTACTCCTTATACTAGCAGTTCCCTCATACCTCTCCTTTTTCTCCACGTGAGCTGTAACAATCTCAAGTTTATTTAGCTAAGCTGAACCCTTAGGAAAAATGAGCTTTTTTTAAGCAAGACACATCTTTAAGTTTTTATTTCTATGTAATTTCAACTGAAATGGTTGGTATGCTTTCAGAATAGAGAACAGCACTGCCAGAGATGGATTTCTTACCATTGTAAGAAGTTATCAGTCTCAGCCTTTCATTCCGTTTTTCTTTCTGAGATGCCTGCTGAGTTGTGTCAATGAAATTGTTTTCAGAGCCACATAATAAATGAGGCCGCTGTGATCTGCTCATGCCAATGTGGGCACAGAAATGTGCACATGGGCACACTTAAGAAGGAAGGGGATTGCTTTGGGGGAGTCAGTGGTGATTTAGATGTATCTCAGACTACAATCTGAGAATGCTGTTTTGACAGCTTTGGCCCATCTAAGTCAAAGGTCTCACAGTTCCCTCTAGTCACTTGTTTCCTCCCATCCCTTAAAGCCAACACTGGCAGACTGAAACAATTCAAACAGGTAAACTGGCAGAATATTACCTTTGTCTAGATTTCCTGCTGGCTTAGGAAGGCAAGAAAGTACACTGCAGGATCAGACCAGCAGAAGAGAGGTGGCAAACCCCCAAAACTAGGAGCCAGAAAATGTGGGGCAGCCTCCTACTAACACCAAGTATAATTAGTTCAAACTGAAGTGGAAAGGGAAGTGCAAAGGGGCAATGTTTCACTCACTGGAAATAAGTCTGTGGCTTTCAAAAGGAAGAAGCTGACTGGGGGTGAAGGGAACCATAAATTGTTACCTTACAAAACCTAGACTGATGAGCCGGGGAAGATTTGGAGACCAACGATCAATTGTAAATGACTAACTGATGCCTATGATGTTATTTGTTTGGTTTTCTGCTTTGCATAAAAGCAAATAAATCTTAATTTTACTCCTTTATTTTGTCAAAGTCAAATGCAAGTTCAATCCCTTAGTACTATAAAATGGCAAAAGACAGTAGTACTGCCATCACTAACTGATTCAAGTATTAATTAAAATTTGCTGGGGGGAAGGGGTTAAGCAGGATGGATTGGAGGAAGAAGAGGAAAAGAAACCAAAGTCATCCATATAAGATGAAACCCAGTTGGCTAAACTCGTTTGCATTATGCCCACATCTAGATAAATCAAAATAGTACTGACTCAGAACCCAGATTGTCTTTGGGTCCTACAAGTAATTTGGTTGAGCTATTTGGTTGGGTTTCTACAACCCAAAGGAGATTTGAATGTTACTTTCTTCTGAGTTTCTACAAATAGTCTTGCCTTTGACGAAAAATTCTTAAGAGAAAGTTGTATGCTTAATAATATCTGAGATAGCCAAACTAAGTAACATTTCTTGAAACCTTATTTAATGGTTACTCCCAGTGAAGATGTTAATTCATACAGTCCTCCTGCCACCTTTGCTTGGCTCTAACAGATGGCAGAACAGTTCAGCTGTTCTGTGATTCTGTGGTTCTGTGATTCCGTGAAAATGAGTTAGACTACTCTGGCCTCAAGGCTGCAAATACTCACCACAGCTAGGGGTGAGTTGACAAGAAAGAGTGTGATTAACTGAACATCAAAGATAAAAAGAAGTTGCTGTCTCTAAAGTATGAATCAAATCACCCTAAGACTGGTGCCTAAGGAAGCCAGATGAATCACCCACCAATAGTACTTACTTCTTTCCATAGAAAGGCAGCTCGGAATGACTAGCTGTGACTCATACATTTAACTCCTACACATCTAAAATTGAATGATGAAAAGCTCTTGCTTAATAATGAGAGACAATTGCATCTGACTTCAGAGGGAACACAAGAAGTTGTAGACTATCCTACGATTTGTGTTTATGCTTGAGCAATAAGGATGACTGGACAGATTTCTACTGAGCAATGATCTGTAGTAAAAGTAGTGCTATCAGCAGCACTGCCGTTATATCGCATACATCTCCCATCACTAGCTCTTTTCTCCCCAGTAGCTGGGGTTTGTACTTTTATTTACTTATTCTGGCTTGGGATTTCTTCTGTTCATTATTTTTCTTCAGATTGATGCTTCCTGTAGCTTCTAGGAACATCCACGGATAACTGCGCCTGGTTGACTGAGACTTTTTTTAGGCTGGTTCATGATTAATCACTTGTCTCTTCAGTCATTATCTTGCTACTAATTAGGGAGCAATCTGCTGTTCATCCACAGTGGGGACATCTATTTAGCTGCTAAATTGGAATGTAGCTAACAGAGTTTGGTAGTTAGCAAGGTAGCTTGTTTAGAGAAGGCTTAAAAAAAAAATCCTGTACTCCAGGTGATGAGGGTCTGCAGGAATGGTGGTGATGTGCTGTGTGGTGCAGTCTCTGTCACCAGCCTGAGGAAGCATCCTAGCACATAAGAGATCTCGACCCTGCTGGCAGTTTGGAGGGGAAATGTTGTGGCCAGGTGACAGGCTGCAGGGAGTCTCTGGGCTGGGTTTAACGATGGCCTAATCTGTGGGAGGTGTGCCCTCTCGAGGCTGCCAGAGTTGTGGGATGAGGTGACTGACTGCACACCATCATGGAGTAGGAAGAGGAGACCACAGAGTCTTTCCAGATGCCTTAAGATCCTGAGGCACACAAAGAAGGGACTAAGCATGAGGCTATGCTTGAACCCATGGTGGATGGAGACTGCCACAGCAGGGGAAACTGGAAGCTTATGACTTCTGGCACCACAAAATGGGTCCTCCCTTGCCTTCAGATCTGAGCTTACAGTGCTCTAAGAGCCAACAAAGGGGCACAAGCTCCACTGGGAAGACTCTGGAGCTCAAAATGCACATTAGCATTAAGACGACATGATGGCTGATAATGTTCGAGATGCCCTTATGTACGTGATGGAGCTGCTGTCATGGGAGGTTTCCTGTTTGCTGTGGACCTGATCGAGGATGTTGTGGAGACACTGCTGGAGATCATGACACCCTCAGACTATTATTTCTCATTGATCATCCAGACAAGCATCAAGGCAGACCTACAGCAAATCTAGAGGTCTGCAGAGCACAAGAGGCAAAGGTGAATGACGTGAGAATCTGAGAGGAATTTTCCTCAGTCTTACGGGTGAATGAGAAAGGCCTGGTAGGATTGAATATCCTCTGAGTTACCAACTTGTTGCGTGGCTGGTGTCACAAGCAGTACTTTGGCCTTTATGACCATACTGTAAATTCCTTTTTCTCTCATAGAGTGTCAAGTCAGAGGGAGATGTAGATCACAGCCAATATTTATTAGAGCACCTTTTATTAATTAAGTTGTTGTTATGAATAGCAGATAACTATATACACAATGTAGCCCTCACACAATTCACTTAAACAGACTTACCAGTTGGAGCAAGAGTTAAAAGGCCAACCCCAGCCGCTTACTCAGAAGCAGAAGGTCGTATTGATGCATCAGTGTAGGTGTTGAGAATAATCCCTCCAACGGTCCTTTGTTTCACCAACTGTATATGCAATTATGCAGTATTCATCTGCATACAGCAACCACCAATGCTTCTTGATGTGGTCTTAGCTACACAATCTGGTCCTAGCGTAAGCTAGTGGTCACATACAGATTCAGAAAACTCTTAAAGTCCTGAGTTTGTCAGTTCTTGTGGAGTCAAAAGGACCACTAGTTTGTGGAGATCCTGGAAGACCTTCTTTGCATGCTATTTCTCGACATGTACTTTTCTTCTCTTCACACAGCTGTTTTCCGGTTACTATTTCTCCATC
>WHYT01017832.1:930781-1003998 GCA_009806455.1 Tetrax tetrax
TAGCACAGAGGGGAATAGGGAATGGGGGTTACGGTCAGTTTATCACAAGTTGTTTTCTGCCACTCCTTCCTCCTCAGGGGAAGAACTCCTAGCATTCCTTCCCTGCTCCAGTGTGGGGTCCCTCCCATGGGCTACAGTCCTTCATGACCTGCTCCAGTGTGGGGTCCTTTTGGGGTCCCCAGCATGGGGTGCAGTCGCTCAGGAACTGGCTCAGGAACTGGCTGCCCCACTGCAGGCCCTCCACAGGCCACAGCCTCCTTCAGGCATCCACTTGCCCCAACCTGAGGTCCTCCACGGGCTGCAGGTGGATCTCTGCTCCTCCGTGGGCCTCCATGGGCTGCAGGGGCACAGCCGGCCTCACCATGGGCTGCACCACAGGCTGCAGGGAAATCTTGTCAGGAGCAACTTTACTCCTCTCCCTCCTTCTTCACTGACCTTGGCATTCACAGCCATTCCTCTCACAATAAATCCCCTCAACATGGCACTCATTAAACCACTTCCAGTGGGGTCTCCCACTGTGTGGAACCCCAGATTCAGTTTGGGGTGCCTCAGTACTTTAAAGACAGTGATGAACTGGAGAGTTCAGCATAGAGCCACCAAGATAGTCAGTGGCTGGTGCATTTGCCTTGTGAGGAGACGCTGAGGGACCTGAGCTTGTTCAGTTTGTTCAGAAGAGGCCACTTCAGGGGACCTTAGAGACCACCATGAGGACAGAGCCAGGCTCTTTACTAAGGTGTGGTGGGAAAGTGAGAAACAGTGCCCATAAATTGACCTGACCTCATTCACTATGAGTATAATTAAGCACTGGATTAGGTTGCCCAGAGAGGTTACATGGACTATCCTTGGAGGTTTTCAAGACCCAAGAGGACCAAGCTCTAAGCAATGCAGTCTGAGTGTTGATCTTGCTCTGACCAGGAGGTTGGAGTAGATGAGCACCCTTCCAATCTAAATGATTCCGTGGAATATTCTTTTGTCCCTCCATCATTTGTATGCAGTAACAAATCATGGGTAACTCTGTGAATGAGAGTGGACATAACTGAGAATGGCTCCTACTCCCATCCATGCAGCAGCTACTCTAGAAATCACATCTGCCTTCTAAATTAAATTCTTACTTTTCTTTATAGATGGGAACCTTAAAAATACTTACAAAAATAATCTTTTGAGAACAGTATCACCTTCCCTTCACTGACCTCCTTGAGTATGGCAAGATTACAATCTGTGGTATTCTAAAATATCACTGTAGTTTGATGATCTCCTTCTCACCAGATTCACCTTTCCTTCAAAAGACAAAAGAAAATCACAAATTATTTTCTCACACAAAAAAAAATCGATACCAAAATTCTGATGGTAGCGATGGTAGAATTTCATCCTTAGTTATACTAGAATATTGAAGTAGAAGGTATACTCACACTATAATATACTAAAATGGGTTATACTATTTAAATCATAATTATCTCTGAAAGCTAATTCAAAATCATTGGCATTTTATATGATCATACAAAGATGTAAAAGTCTGTAAAGCAACCAGAGCATTCTCAGACTTCACAACAAGACTACTTTTAATGTAATTATAGCAATTAAACCCTTCTATTAATAATTTTCTTTTCAGATTAACAAGCCACTTATGTAGTACAATATAAAGAGGCTTCTAATTACAGTGACAACATTGTGATTTTTGAAATCTGTTTAATAATGCGTGATAAGTGACTGCCAACTTGCATTAAGATGTTTTAGGAATCCTGCATAGACCTGATGTTTGATAATCCTGTTTTGAAGACATGATTTGAATTGCAAATTGAATTCAAAGGAAAATGCAGCATTCTTCTGCCAGAAGGAGTAGAATCTTTATTTGCAGCACTGAGTAGAGCTTTAAAGCATAGCAGCACTTGATAAAACAAGTCTGTAATTTGTTGTTATTTGATGTAGCTGGCTATTTGATGTAAAGCACACTGATGACAGAAAAAGATCTTTTAATAATCTGAGTGGATCAAAATCTTAAGTGAATGATCTATTTTAAACAAGGCATCCTCTCAACAGGAAAGATAAGCTACTCCAGAAGAAATAAATAGATATATGTTGTTTGACTTAACTAACATCAAGAAATTGTAAAATGTTGGAACTGAGTCTCTATTTGATTACTCCAGAGCAAAGTATCTATTTTAGGTATTTATGAAGTTACTTCCTTACTGCATATGAAGCTCTTGGATTCTTGAATTTTTTTTTTTCAAATGTCATATGGGTTTAAGGAAGAGTTATTATTTGTATTTTATACATGAATACTAAGATATAGAAGCATCAGATTTTTCAAAAGAGAAATCAGTAGGATTTAAAGAATGTTACCTGACTTTTTTTTTCTGAAATTTTTATCTCCAATACGTTATTCGAAGACATGCAACCATTTCAGGTTACAGAGCCGAAGTTGAATGATCGCTGAGCTACATGGCATTGACAGGTTTCAAACTGAGCTACCAAATTGTGATAAGTTTTTGTGAGTATAATTTTTCAGAAATTTAGAATATGACAAAGTTAGAAGAAAATTCACTGATTCTTTATAAAACATGAAAAGAGAAAACCCAGACTTACTTTCTGCAAAAATTCAAGTATTCATTGCGGAGATCAGAAATATTAGACTTACAGTTGGATGCAATTTTGGAGGGAATAATTGACTTAACAAAAAGGCAGTTTTACTTCTTCCTACGGCATTTGTGAAGCTGGCTTGAACTTGACAAAGAGGTTTTGTGAAAAAAAAAAAAAAAAGTGGCCATTTACAGGGGACGTTTACAAAACCAAAAAAGAAGGGTATATTTTATTCCCAAACCTTATCTGCTAACACATAATAAAGTTGCCAGGGATATAGAAATTATCCAGTTTATATACTCTGAGTGTGACTACAGTGGCAACTATCCCACATTAAATGGAATGGATAATTATCCAGAAGCAGAGGTTGCTCCTTCACAGCAGGGATTCTGCACAAAAAGAGATATATATGAGAAAAAGAGCCTTTCTTGTCAAAGATGTTCTACTCAGTACAAAGTATTTTAGGTATGTACTCTGTGAGATAGAATGTTTCCTTATGTTAGGGGTTACGGGATTTCTGTGGGAGATTCAGTATAAAAAGACAAAGTATTAGACGAGGATCTCCCATACTTCTACAGTTGAAGACCCTAACCGCAAGATTATCCAAGAGGAAATCAGTACATCCACTTAGCTTGTTTGATGGATGTAGCCACTAGCATCTATCCAAAACGACTCCAAAATAAGCCTCTAGCTGTCAGTAAATTTTCCAGTGAAACAGGCACAATTTTTTTTTTAACTCTGACAAAAGAAGGTAAAATATTCTCCAAAATTCATGTTCTAGGAAACGCCTTAATTATCTGGCATTAAAAAGAAACCAACTTCCTTACCTCCTCTATTGTTGCACCTCCACAAGCAAACAAAACAATAACAACAACAACAAAAAAAAACAAACATTTTTTTTTAGAAGAAATATGCTGTGTAGGATGTGAGGCAGTAAAGCTTTCATCTCAAACGGCTGATGTTTGGCAAAGTTATAACAAACTGAAAATAGACTGGGAAGTTTTGGATAGCTTTGTCTACTAGTACTGTATTTTGTCATTCATGGAAAAATGACAAAGAAAGAAAGAAAGAAAAAAGCATTAAGAGGTAGACATGTACATGGGCACACTGACTGCTGACTCTCTTTTCTTGTGTACCTTTTTGTATATATTCCCTTAGTAACAGATAAACACAAGATACTATCAAGCTATATTAAAATAGTTTTTTTTCAGAAAGGAAGGCAAAGCATGAATGAGAAAAGTAAACTAAGACTTCAGTCTCTCCGTATAAGGGAGTGGGAAGAAGATGGAAACCAAATAACAGAGCAGCAAAGGGTAAGAGAATGTATACATAGAAAAAAAACAAGGAAAATACATGAAAAGCTCTAATCTAATGAACTGGTACTCACACTGTTTCTTTTTATTAATGTCTTCTGACTCTTTTAGTCTTTACCAGTAAAGGAGTACAGCTGATGCATATACAAAACAGCTGCCAGAAATTCTGCTGTAATATTTCATGCCTAATACATACAGAAAAGAAGAAATACACCACATGGACAATGAAGACGTGAAAACACAAAATGAGAGTTAATTTCAACAGCAACAGCTTCTTTTTTCTTCAGCATTCATATTCTATCCAACAGCTTGAAACAGCAATATACCCATTGTTCATTAGAACTGGATGTTTGACCAGTGAATTATTTGTTTTTCAGTCTTTAGCTTATATACTGTAATTATTTCACTACTGCCCATTGAAATAGTCAGAATCTAGAGAGTACTTCAAGGCATGCAAACATACTAATAATCTTTGGGACTCACAGATCTGCTTCTTGCTCTGTAGTATGTACAACAGCCAGTTTCCCGGTGATACAGTACAGAAGACATTAATTTTAGAGTATCTCCTGAACAACCAACTACTCATGCTTGCCTCTGCCTGTCCAATCTTCAAGGCCTAATCCCTAATCATCCCCTGTGGACAACATTTTGTAGTAAAGCTGTCCCGTGGCTGTATTTAATAGTCCTACCACTTCTGCTTCTGCAATGACTTTATCTGACCCATTTAATCGTGCAGTTCTCTGCTCCCAGCTACGCAGTCCTGCCCATCTCCTTCTGCCCTCTCCGGTGTTTGATTTCCTCCACAACCAGTTCAGCTCACTAAGCTGACGGGAAACTGATTAATCAAAAGATGAATACATTTCTCCTGGTCTACTGAGTTGAACTGGTTACTCAAGGAATCAGAGAAGCACCAGAGGGGGCCCAAGGAACGTCATGAGACTGTGCAAAGGGCAGCAAGGAGGGAAGGATGAAGAAATAGAACTGCTGCTTTAGTCAGAAATTACTGTTAGATATGATCAGTTGTCTTCCCTAATTGTTCCTCAGCTACATAGGTACCTTTATTGAATTATTTTTTTAAGCCTGTGAAAATATTTTTATTTCTCCCCAGAACACACTTGCTAATTGTATGCAGGGCAATAAACCATTTGAAGTCACTATGTGGCTACATAAAGCTAAACACATAAGCAAACTACATGTCGGACAAGGCCTAACAAAGACCAAATGCGGTAAGTGCCTGTAAGCATCAGCCTGTGGCTGAACTCACGCCTTTGTAGGCTCTTTGTCACAGGTGTCCTGAAAGCTTTTGAAAATTCTTTTTCATTTGCTGAAAATGTAGTTTGCTCTGATTCTTGATCTATTCTTGAGACAACGTTTCACAACGTTTTTGTAGTGAATACCACTCCTGCAGATCAGTCCTCTCGAGCCATGCTTTTCATCTGTTCTGTTTCAGAGCTGGAAAACCTCTACACCCAAGGCCTCCAAGTCAAACATCAGAACACAACGGCCAAAGTGAATTGCATGTGACAGAATCCACAGCTGACACAGATATAAATAATATCTTTTCAATTTAAATGAAGGTACAAATGGAGGGAAATGCTTTCCATGGATGACTTATGAATCTCAATGAGCATTCCCATCTTTTGGATTAGGGCCTAAACTTGTATTTACATTGAGGCAGCAAGTGCTAGACTCCTAGGAAAGTCATATTATTATATGGCACCACTTCAATCTGAAGAAGAATTAGGGTGCAGCAGAAAATCTCCAGGACTGAAAAAAAGAGAAGTAGCAAGCCCAAGCATGGAATTTACTTACTGTAGTTTAGATAATTGTACTAATTTTAACTTTTCTTACTGTATACCATACATAACACCAGAAACTATAAATCATTCCCGCTGAGTCTAGTCCTTTGACAAGCTGTAAGTTACTGGGTAACATCTCAAATGGGTACCTTTTTGGTTGGGCTAAGAATGGATTTGATCAGTGACAGAAAAAGCAAGAGCGTCTGATCTATCGAAGTGGCAACTTGGAAAGGTATGACCCTAATGACAGCCTCAATCCACTTGAGAGAAAAAATTCTGCTTAGAGAGCCAAGCCAGAAGATTTTTCAATGGCTATAAAAGGAGTCTGGTATATAGGAAAGCTGACGATCAGTGCCTGTTTCCTATGACTTAACAGGCTTGCTTTTCTCAGATGTGGGTGGCAAGTATCGTAAGTCTGTAATTATGAACGGACGCATAAAGAATTCAATTACCTATTAATGTTTCTTGGCATTTGTAGTCATAAAAGCATGATCTCATACACTGTAACTACTTTATTTCAATAGTGTTAGACATCATCTCTGCAAGCCTAGGCTGAAGTTATTAAATATACATTATAGCAAAAGATTCGCCATGGTTCTATCCAGCTGGTACATATGTTATCCCTTTTTAGACATTGTATACAATCTTTATGTAAATTATTACTAACAGAAAATCTGGGAACTGCAGAACATTTGCTAGAGCTCTCTTGCATGGGAAAGAAGCCAAACAAATGCTCATAACATTATATGGTTAGCAGAGTTGTACAGGAAATTATTTCCCATCCCATAGTTTTTTGAGAGATCAAAAATTTTCTCGCATTGCATTGGAATTAAACCTAGAATGTTCAAAGGGAGAAACCTGACAGAAACACCCTTTGCCCTTTACTGAACTAACAACCCCCATTATGAAAGCATTCACCATGGTAACATTTTTCTAGTCGGAGCCAGGCAGAGCAGGATCAGATATTAGTCTTCTGTAATTCATGTTAATACCTTAATCCTAGGTGAGATGGAAAACTTTTTCCTGAACTAACTCACTGTGATCAGAAATTCGCTCCTAGTGTTTGAATTCCTGCAGAAAGATTTTTATTTCAAAGAAGTGGCCTATTCTCATGATAAAATAAAAACTGTTTGGCATAAAATTTCCAAATAATTCCAGTTTCAAAATTTTGCTACTGGACATCGAGAGACCTCCGACATAATTTTTAACAACTGTTGTAGTTCAGCCCCAATCGGGACCAGACTACGCAGTCTCTCTCTCACTCCCCCCACCCTCCGAGAGAATAGGGAGAGATAATATAAGAAAAAACGTCTTGAGGTTTGAGATAAGGACAGGGAGGAATCCTTAAAGTTACCATCATGGACAAAAACAGACTTGACTTGGGGAAAACTATTCATTTATTACTAAAACTAGCAGGAGAAAGAGACAGGGAAACAAGATAACCTCCCCCAACCCCTCCCTCTTCCCGGGCTTAACATTATCTCTACTACCTTCCCCCCGCTGAGCAGCACAGGGGGGAAGAGGGAATGGGGTTCGCAGTCAGTTCATCACGTGTTGTTTTACGCCGCTGCTTCACAGTTGGGGGAAGAACTCCTCACATTCTTCCCCTGCTCCAGTGTGGGGTCCCACCCATACGCCACAGTCCTTCATTAAACTGCTCTGCCGTGGGTCATCTCTTCCACGGAGTGCAGTCTCTCCAGAACAGCTGCCCCAGTGGGCAATCCACGGGCCACAGCTGCATTCAGGCATCCACCTCCCCTGGTGTGGAGTCCTTCACGGGCTGCAGGTGGATCTCTGCTCCTCCGTGGACCTCCATGGGCTGCAGGGGGACAACCTGCTCCACCATGGTCATCACCACAGGCTGCAGGGGAATCTTGGCCAGGAGCCGCACTACTCCTCCCCCTCCTTCTCCACTGACCTTGGTGTCTGCAGCTGTTTCTCTCACAAGAAAAGTTCTTCACAACAGGCTGGCAGAAGCCTCTCAGGATCTCTTCACATTATTCATCCCATCTCATCTCCTCTCCACCTCTTGCAGCCAGGCTGGGCTGAGTTGGGCCCAGTCGACTGCCTGGTGAGAGGCCAGAGAGTGAGGCCTGCAAGGGCCTGGAGGCCTGCGCCTTCCCCTCTGTGCCTCTGCCCCTGCTCAGCTGCTTCACATCTTCTCTTCTCTTTCTTTTTTTTCTGTTTTTTTCCCTTCTTAAATACGTTATCACAGAGGAGTTATCACAGAACATTCTGCTACCAGTTGGCTTGGCCTTGGCCAGCAGTGGGTCCGCCCTAGGCCCAGCTGTGAGTCCACTGAACAAAGGGGAGCAACTTCTAGCAGTTTTCTACAGAAGCCACCACCTTAGGCCCCCCTTACTAAACAAAACCACAACAACAACAAAAAAAAGGGGTTAAATTCATTGACTCAGATAAAGTCAATGCAGCTAACAGATAAACATCACCTTTTTTTTTGATCGCTCTTCAGATAGAAAATACAAGTGACTAGATAGCTGTTCCAAATCAAAGTAAAATATAAGAATCCAACAGAAATTATAAGGAAAAACTGCCACAACAGAATTCCTAAAAAAAAAAAATAAAAAAAATTAAAAAATTACCTTTTGCTATTCTTTTCACACCTTTAGGTGAGATAGCACCTCTCAGTACTACCAAAAATCAAATCACAGAATCATAGAATGGCTGAGGCTGAAAGTGAGCTCTGGAGATCATTTGGTTCCACTGCCCTGCTCAAGCAGGCCCACCTACAGCATGCTGCACAGGACCATGTCCAAACAGCTTTTGAATATCTCTAAGAAAGGAGACTCCAAAATCTCCATGGACAACCCGTTCCAGTGCTCAGTCACCCTCACAGTAAAAAAGTGTTTCCTGATGTTCAAATGGAGCCTCCTGTGTTTCAGTTTGTGCCCATTGCCTCTGCTCCTGTCATTGAGCACCACTGAAAAGAGTCTGGCTCTGTCTTCTTTGTGCCTTCCCTTCAGATATTTACAAACAATGATGAGATTACAAGTTAACAGGGATGAAGGTGAGGGTGGCTGGCCTGTAGTTCCCTCAGTCTTCCTCCTTGATTTTTCTGAAAATAGGAGTGACATTTGTTTTCCTCCACTCTTCAGGCACTTCTCCCAAGCTCAGTGGTATCATCCAGCTTTCTTGGCAGTCATGGCCATCAAGGCCCATAGACTTACATATGTCCAGTTTGCTTGTGTATGCCCTGCCCTGATCCTCTTCCACCAAAGGTACATCTTTTTTGCTCCAGTGTTTGCTCCTGGTCTCTGGGATTTCTGAAGGCCAGTCTTTATTAATAACGACTGAGGTAAAGATTGTTTTCAGTACCTCATCCTTTTGCATGTCCTGGGTCACCAGGGCCTCTACTCCATTCAGTAGCAGGCCTACAATTCCCTTACTCTTCCTTTTTCTACTTGTGTACTTAAGAACCCCTTCTTGATGATTTGACATCACTTGTCAGGTTCAACTCCAGGTGGGCTCTGGATTTCATAAACATGTCTTTGCATATTTGGGCAGTGCCTCCATATTTCTCCCAGGTTACCTGTTCCTGCCTCCACCCTCTGTACACCCCCCTTTCATGTTTGAGTTTTGCCAGAAGCTCTTGTTAATCCATGAACAAAATATTTACAGAAACTTACTATGTAATAAGCTTTTCAAAGAACAAGAAATGTATCTCTGGCTTTACTTAGTATTTTTCTGATACCACACTTATATTTTTTTAATAATATAATTTATGATACATTTTGAGTAAGTGTTGGGGTTTTTTTCATCTAAGTAAATTTACCTCAATTAGAGATTTAGTAATGCAGGAACCTTCTTCAGGTTGGTGCGTCTGTAACTACTGATTTTGTGACTGAGACTAAAAAGTAGAGATTAAATAAATAATTATCTCCTTTCTCTACTACATAATTTCTGAGTTATATCCAGTAAAGGACTTAAAAGCCTAAAAGTTATGCACTATAATGCTTGGTTTCTATGCTAGGGCACCTAAAGCACATGGAGTTCATGGAGCAGTTCCATAATCCAGAACAGATTCCAAGCCATGAAGGACACTGAGCAAGAAAGGAACCACAGTCAGCAAGCAGCTGCCTCCCAACTTATCTGAATCATCCATACTTGATAGAAAACATCTCTGCCTGTTGGGAAACAGAGCCTCCTGTTCTTTCAAAGAACAAAACATAGCTCATTCTTTCCTTTCAGAAGAGGTTTTTCTTTTATTTAATTTTTTTTCTCCCCTCTCCTTCTCTTTCTTCCTCTAACACTGTCCACGAGGTGGAAGATACAGGTTCAAGTTCTTCTTCTGATCAAAGGAAGCTTTGATTTTCTCACCAAGTACCTTAGTCACGAAGCTAAAATACATTTTTCCACCATTTTGCTTTGCCACCGTTTCAAGAACTGAAAATTCCTAGGGACAGACAGGGAGAACAAGAAAGCACATGAGTGTATCCTGTGTTAAGGGTTCTTAAGATAACAAGTCCTCCTCACTTGTAAAACCAGAGGTTTACCCAATATCTGTTTAATGTAGGTCTTGGGACAGCATACCCACTCACCCAGATAGACATACTACTCTCTATTTCAATGTATCTCTTTTTCTCTTCTGCACAACGGCACTACTTCATAGCATAGTTAAAACAAGTCATTAAACTATGTAGCCCAAGTCTGGTAGCTAGGCCACAGTTCTAACAGATAGAAGCTTTGGCCTGAATCCCCATCAGACTGAGGAAAGCTTACAACTTCATACTCCAACCTGGGGGCAAGTTCACTATCTACTCGGGCACTACAGAAAGAGTGGGGCAGAGCTTCTTCTTACTGTATCATTTTAAAAAAGCAATAGCAGTTACAGAATTCTGTAAGGATTTTAAATCAGCCTCTATTTCATGCAAGGTCTGAAACTGCCTAGCACATTAAGCCTCTCTGAAGAGTTAAATACAATGAAGTTTAGTCTCTAGATCTTCAATGGACCAAGCATGAGACAGGTATCAAACTATTTTATCAATACCAACATTCAGACAATCTCAAATCTAAGTAAGCAAAAAGTAAAACAATTAATGTACAATGAAGAACTAAGTATCTGCTGGGGCACAGATAATCAATAATGCGGTAAGATTTGCAACTTACAATTTAGGCAACCAAGTTCCCTTATGGGTTTTTTATTGGACCTACCCCAAGACATTCCAGGGAACATTCCCTTGTTTTATTCAAATGGATACAAAAAGGCAAATGTTATTCCTTTCTCAAACTGAAATGTTTTTTGAAAACTAAATGAGTGTATTAAGCCACTTTGAGGCAAGACAGACTCCTATATTTATATTACACTTAAGATCATATTTACAAAAAAAAAATCTTAAAAGCACACAGTGTCATTAGTTCTAACATATGAAACACTGAGTAAACAGCACAACTAGAAGAATTTAGCTGGAAGTTAGTCTGAGGTATCTGCTTCACAGTTTAAACAAAAGAACTGTTTATGAAATAACAATGTTACTAGAAACAAATTTTCAGCATTGCTAAGTCATTATGATACTATCCTTCCTCTCATTCGAGGACGGACTTATAAATCATCTATATTGTCTACAAATCTAATGTTTAGAGATACTTAGTTACTCTAAATGCATTCATTGTTACAGTATCTGAGCGCAAAAAAAAAAATTGTAAAACCGGGCAGACAATCTGACAGATTCTCCACTTTCCGTGTCCATGTTTCCAGATGCGTGTATGGTAGAAGTATTAGCTTTTTCCCATCTTCTGCCTGCTGTCCCCATGCAGGTTATTGTGGGAAAGTTAATGCTGGGATGCATCTTGCTCTTTCTTCAAGAAACAGTAATATTTAAAACAGGCATTTGATAATTCCTAGACAATTACGAGCAAGTCCAGCTCTGTGCCCTGGTACATTTCAATGTTGTGCGCCTGGCAGCTTCAGAATCCTTAAGGGGAAGAGCTATATAGGATCGCATTTTCAGAATAGGAAGTTATTTCTGCCAGACTAATTAAAGCCAGAGAAAGCACAGAAAAGAGTTTGAATCTTACAATGCATTCTTTATTGATCCAGGCCTCAGAGGAAGTGTGTTCCAACAGCAATCTCCCAGTTTGCAAAATAGAAGTCTTCTATTACTGTCTGCATTTTCCATTACATATATGACTTTGCAGGCTTCATATACAAGTTGTTAGGTAGGAAGGCAGTTAAAACTTACTGTATTTTGGCACTAAGTTACACAATTGAAAGATGCAAAAGTCACAACCAGAACATCTCCAACTCAAGAGGTTCAAGAAAAATATAAGCAAAAGAAATTATTGTTAACCCAGCAGTGTCATAACTTAGTAGAAGGAAAAAAAAAAAGGTAGAAAAAATGTCATTATCAAAACTATGATTATGCTATTATTATTATGCTATTATTTTCAGGGAGATAAGAATAAGCAATATACACTTAAATCATACAAGATTTTGTTTTACCTTTTTTTTTTAGCCTCCTAAAAAGAAAATATGCTTCAACATCTATTCTCGTATAAAAAGCATATAATGAGGACTATGACACTGATTTCTCTGCTTAGGACAGTCAAAGGTACCTAGCAAGTCTTTGTAATTGCTGGCATTTTTCACTATTACATTATATAACTCAATAGCGCATTCTCTTAACAGGAAATATCTCCTGCTTAGTCCTTTGATCTTATTCTGAGAAAGTTATGAGCATGGAGGGTATTCAAGCTATATTCATCCCAGGCACACCAACATTTCAGGCCCTGTAACTTCCCCTTGTCTTTTACTCTCAAAACCAGCAGGAAGGAACCACTAAACCAACCAAAACAAAATGAGAAACAGAAAGGAAGAACAAAATTTCAAAACCAACCAACGAAAATTCGTGCATTTATTGTTCACCTTTCTTTGGAACAGACACACACTGAGTGCAGCAGCATTACCTGAGGGTCTATGTTCTCTCATTTTTTCTAATGATATGGCTTGAGACCATCCTCTCTTAGTTTTATACTGAACTTCTTGGTCAAGATCTGCTGCATAAATTATTGCTAGGAGCTGCTGGTCTGTGCCATACACCACGATGCTGTTTCCAGCAGAAAAGTTAAACAGAATTTTGCTTTTACCTGGTAACAGAAAACAATCAGACCTAGTCTCATTTTCGCTTTGCTGCAAGCATCTTTCAACAAGTGACAGCAGACAGAAAAATTAAACACTGAAAGAGAAGTATATTTGGCCTCTGGGGAAGAAACAAAATTACCTCAGACTTACTTGAGAAAAGTTGGTCTGTGTGGAGAGAAAAGATTAGATCCTGCAGATGAATGACAAAATAATCTACCAAATTATTCACCACCACTGCCTAGGGTAGCTATAAAGTCTGGATGAATGTTTGTTACTTTTTCCAAAGATCAAAAGAAATAGGAAAGAAGAAAATATTTATGGTGATATTCAATCTTGCAAATGCTAAGTTATTCTGTCATTTTGTATTACACATACATTATATATAAAATATATTTTATATTGTCAGTGACAACCCAGGACTGATCACGTGCAAATGAGTTTCAAGACTGAGCTCAAAGTCTAAATTTTTTTCATGATGTTCATCCAGTGCCAACAGAAGAAAAAGTTTTTCTTCTGTTCAATGCACGGATAAAAATCAGTACTGCAAAACATGCTGTACCACAGGATAAGATCAGGTTCTGGAGTCTCAAAACCTCTTGAGTGGATTCAGGTGAAAACAAACCCACCTGGGCAAAATGAGTCATTTCCTCCTGATGCTGTGAGGGGGAGAGGGAGCGGAACCAGGCCACAGAACTTGCATGGAAGAGCAGCTGTGTGCTGTCTTGGGGGAAGGGACCAGGCAGAAGGCCGGCAGCGGGGTCTTGCCCCTGCTGCCACGTCCGCCCTGTCACCACCTGCACAGCAGCCCCGTTCCCCACCGCCTCCTTTGCGAACGGGCACAACCAAAGCTCCTCCGTTGCGAGCTCAGGCCCAGCAGGCTGGCGTTTTAACCGGTTTTACAGCGCTGCGCCCAGCCTTTCCCCAGCACAGCACAGCACAGCCCAGCCCAGGCACCAGGCAGCCTCCTGGGCCGCCCGCAGGAAGGCGGAGGCCGGGACCCGGCACTTCTGGAAGTCGCTGGGGGAACCGCCCCGGCAAGGCGAGCGCTGGCCCGCTCTCGCCTCCCCCTCCTACTCCCGTCAATAAATCATTGGAAACCGAGATTTTTTATTTTTTTATAATTTTTTTCCCCCCCTCTTTCGGGAGGCACCGTGTTTCCAGGCGCCTGTACTTGAAGGTAAAACGGTGAGCCGGCAAACGCCTTCCCCGTGACCTCATTACCCCGCCGGGGACGACGCAGCAGCCCAACCCGCGGGCAGCCCCCGGCCCGGCCCGGCTCCTCCGCTGCCGGCACCGGGACGGGCAGGGCGGCGGCGGCGGCGGCAGCGGCAGCGGGTGATTGGCTGGCGGGCGGCGGGCGGCCGGGCGGGGATTGGCTGCCGGCCTGCCTTTGTTCGGCGGCAGCCACTGCCGCAGGGCAGCGGAAGTTTGAGCGCAGCGGTGGCTGCGGCGGGTGCGAGGGCCGGTCGCTGCCACCTCCCCTTCGCGCCCCGGCGTCGTCGGACAGGAGCCGCTTCGCACCCCGCTCTGCTCCGGAGCCCGGCCCGGCGGCAGCATGGACCTGGAGAGTAAAGTGCGAAAGGTAAGGGAGTGGCGGCCGCGGACCCGCCTCGCCGCTGCCGCTGGTGGCGGGGACCTCGCTGGGGTCGCCCCCTGCGCCCCCCGTTCGGGCTCCGTGGCCTCGGCTGAAGGTGTAGAGGAGGCAGAGAGGGCTGCTGCGGAACAGGCGTACAGAAAACTTCTCCTCTGCTCCCGTTAAGGTGCTGCAGTTCGTTCCCCAGGCAGCCAAGTGGGTACCCTGGCCTATCCTGCAAGTAAAAGGATCCATCCCTAGGAAAAAAAAAAAAAACAAAGCCAAAAACAAACAAGCAAAAAAAAACCCCAAAAAACAAAAACAAACAAAAAAGCTACCCAAAACCAAACAAACAAACAAAAAAAAACCCTGAGATGTAATAGTTGTGTTCAGGTCTGTGCTCTGTGTGTGGCGGTATGTGTGAAACCTGAATTATGTACAGCCAAACCCCTGTTTGTGGATGTGTTGAAGATTAATTTCTGACCTTTGATGTGACTAGCTCATTACAAATGTGTTGTCAGCGCTTGTACCGATTACCCTCCCCAGACAGAAACTTAGGGCTGGGTTGGTGTTTTTTAAAAGGCATATTGACTAGGTAGTCTAGAGTCAAACTGGCAAGGAGAGAAGGATAGGTAATCCAGTCGTATTGGCTCTCTTCTCAAAACTCACCGTTTAAAACTTCATATGTAAAACTGACTTCATGTGGGACTCAACTCCAAATCTTTGCCTCTAGTCCTCTTGCAAACTAAATGTAGTGCTTAAGTGATGAGTTCTTTTAGTAAGAGCTTCTTTATAGTATCTATTACAACACTATTTGATGAAGGCAGAAGGAGCTTTGTATATGAGCATGGGTTAAATCTGCACATAACCCATATTGATATGTGAAAACTAATCTTTTGAAATGCATGTTGTATGGACATATGTGGTTTGTATTCCTGAATTGGTATATTCAAGGGTAGTAACTTGTTTTAAAATATGCATATGCACTTTTGTATACCTGTATGCTTTTCCAACTTGCAGGCTAGAAACTCACTCAGATACAGAAGTAGTTGTGCAAGTGTTAAGTCAAGGCTGAATCCTAGTGAAGTGGGTTAGCCTTGAGTTACAGCTTTTTCCAAGTGATGTCACCTGACTGCGGGTCCTGGCTTGGAGAAACTACATATCTCATCCCCCAGTCAACATTAAGCCATCAGTGATGGGGGTAGTTAAGTACTATCACTGTATTTAGAACTTAGTTGTGTGCATAGGGTTGTCCCCTTTGTGTGACTGCTCGTATGTAATGAATACGAGCTTCTTGAGTAGACCTGCTTATATTTTCTAAGCACAACTTAAAACTTTAACTTGACAGTATCAGACTTTGTTCACCGAAAGTTCTTTGAACTCCAGGAGGGGAGAGATGCATATTTGTGGGAGATAGAGCATTTCTATTCAGAATTTCTCCATCTACAGACAAAATAAATACGTACTGTGAGATACTGGTAAAATTTTCCTCATAGTGGAATCTTGGTTAGAGTGAACTTATAGTTGCTGAACATCTGCTTTAAATTGCAGTGTAGTTATTGAGTAGTTGTGTGTGTTCTAAGTTTATTTGACTATTTCTATCATATTTTTCTTTGATCATCTTTTACTCTTCTCCTTCATCAACTTCAAAGATTCCTGAAGACTTTTCTGAACTTGCTCAAACAGACACAGAAGCTAGTGCCACAAAAGAAACCAGCAAAGCTCTGTTTGTAGAAAGTAATTTGTATTTTCTATTCTGTTCAGTTTTAGTATCAATACTGCTAAGAGATGTCTATGATGTGAAGAGCTTCACGTTTTCTGTTTCTGCTATACGTGTTGAGAAAACTACTTCTGTTCTTCCTCTGTCTCCACTCCTTTGTTTGCATCTCCTTGTCACCTTCTTTGTCTTTATAACTTGGGTGAAGTTTATTTTCCAAGATAACAGACAAGGATCTGTGACAAGTCAATGCACGGAGAACTGGGAAGCTTTGCTGTGTATCATTGTGTTCAGTACTAAATCCTGTTCTTTTTTGACTACCAATGCTTGCTTCATCAAGACTTTTCCTCAGATTTTTCACACTGGAATAAATGAATAGCAGTTCACATCAACTCTGCAAAAGCTGCATGTCTTCTGTTTCTCGAGCCCCTAATTACTAGTCTCAACCTGTTTGTTTTCTTATCTTTTACTTCTCTCTTTTTTTGCCAACTTTCCTCTTTCTTGAAAGGTGGAAGAATATTCTGGGAAGTTTCCAGTCACGTTTATCAAAACCAGTTAACCACTTAGCCTTTAAGAGAAATTTGTCTTGCGCTGGAGATGGCCCTGTCAGACTTTTTTAGTCCATCAGCAGCAATGGGTTACTTAACCACAGATTGTAGTTCTCACCCTGTCTTCACATCCTGCACCCTGGGCTAAAATAGCTTGAGTCTTTTCACAAAATTTGCTTGCTACCTTATGTTAACTTTTTATTTTGTAGTGACTTGTACCTGTTTACTGCCTGGCAAATGAAGGTAAACATTAGAGACTAATGACTGGCAGACCTGCCTGTTGGGTAGGAAGTTCAAAGACGACTGAACAAAAGAAAGCAGGAATAGCCATGTAGTTCCCAAATAAGTTGCTGCTCCCTTGTTCCACTGGGCTCAAATTCTCAATTTAAAAGCTGGCTGTTCTGTAACCGTGGTGTTCAGCAGTCCAGAAGGAAATGAATGCCTGGTGGAGCAGGGTGTGGTGTCAGGGCTCAGACACCCAGCTGATATTGTAAAAGAACAATTTATTTTTTTTTTTTCCCCCACCCACAACTGCTAATGTGTAACTGCACAGGGTAATATAATGGGGCTGGTTTCTGCTTCTGGAGAACTCAAGAGATTAAATTTCCATGGTGACATTTCTAAGATTTCTCCAAGTGTCAGTACTCCATGACTCTGTTCTTCAGTTGTGAGCTTCTGTATTGTCTCTTTGGAAAACTGCTGGTGGCTTTCAAGAACAGCAGGAAGAACTATTGCCCCACCTGCCACAACTTCAAAGCCATTCTTTTAGCAGTAAATAGCTTAAATATTTGCTGTCTCATGAGAGAAAACCACAGTCTGCAAGAAACACGGATTTCACATTGAATTTTCAGAACTGAGAATATATGCAGAACATGTGGAATAACGTGTAACTTTTTGTAGTCAGGTCACCATACTTTTTAAAGGCATCAAATAACTCTGGCATGTATCCGGCAGTGAATAGTATGGGAAAATAAAGTTGCAAGATAATCTTTTCAGCTACAATGTAAATCCCAAGTCCAATCCCTTACTGTCTATTATACTCTCCCTTTAAAGAGGATGGGGAGTTTAAGGCTGACTGTGAAGCTTTCTCCTTTTTCTTAGGAGGAATTTAATTTGCTGTTGTATTTGAGGATCATGAAGATAGCTTTGTATATAAAAAGAGATTGTACAACAGAGCTGAAGCCTAAAAACAGTGGCTCCAGCTTGAAAAGTACTTGTGCAACAAACAGCACTATTTTTCCCCAAATACAATATACGCTGTGTTCTCAAACCTTGCTTTGAGGGTGTAGGAAAAATGAAGATTTAGTGCTTTTTGTTGAAGACCCTGTTAGAACAAGGTTCTGCTAGTCTGGATTCCTGCCCTGTCTGTCACCTCCCTGAACTTGGTAAAATGAATCAGTAGGTCATGGTCCTGCTTTGCAGTCCTGCTGGCACCATGGTTTCATGCTTCACTAGAGAAAATAAGAATCTGGCAGCGAGTGTGCTTTGTATAAGCTTTCACAGTAAAATTGCTTTATAAAAAGAACTTTGATTGGAATGGACAAGGAGTAGAGGAGTGTTTTGGGGGAAGAGGTTCAACTTCTCAGTTGTGGAACATCTGTGTAGTTTTTCTATGAGAGAGACTCATTTTGTTCTGTTATGGTGGAAAACCAAACACAGAGTGCTTCAGACATTGTTAAGTCAACAACTGTAATGCTCTTTGATAAATGAACGGTGAATAAAGTATGTATAGGAGCAAAGTCAACTTTTCGTGTTTTGCAAAGCATAATTTAGTAATATCTGCTGGACTACGCTTCCTGTTGAGGTCACTGTTTGTTTTGGTGTCACTGCCATGGAAACCCAGGATAGTAGAGCTTTTTTTGCTGTTCCTTATGTATAGCAAGATCAAGGAAATGCAAATTTATTCGTGGGTGAGTTTTGCCTGCAAGGGGAAGCATGAAAACAAGTCTGGAGATGTGAAAGGAACTAATTCAGTTTTGTTAATGAGGAAACTGAGTAACTGCTTCCTGCATCTGTTGTGGCAGGACTTTTGCCCTCAAAACTTTGATGTGAGTTGCTTTCTGGAACACCTGTCTGAATGCTCACCCCTAGTTACTTTTTGTCTGTCGTTCCTGAATATCAGCTTGGCAAAGACAGGAAGGCTGAATTAAAGTTTTTCAACTTTTTTTTCTTGTGGAAGTACTCCCCAGATGTTTGACCATAAAAGATCACGAAATGCCTGAATAGCAAGCCAAGAAATTCCTTGGATGCAGGGCTGCATGACTTCTAAGATCAGGTGAAACTTTCTTTGATCTGGGTAATTATAAGCCAAGTATTAAACTGAGATGGAAAACTAACTAACTTTGCCTTTAATGGCAAAATACTTTTAAGTTACAAAGATATGTTTCTGCAGGTGTTCCTGGTTTTCCTTTACTCTCAGTAAAATAATAATAATAATAATAATGAGCAATTGTGATGATTTTTTTTTTTTTTGGTAAAAGTTGCTTAAAAACACTTCTTCTACCTCAAGGAAGTATTCTGAACATGTCTTGCAAATTAATGACTTCTTCCTAGCAAATACAGAGTTTACAGATATAATGAGGTAGATGTAAATATGTTGTCCTGTAGTTAATTATATTTTTATAATCTATGAATGTTTAGTGTTTATGTATATATTATATACATGCACACATGTGTATATTTGTTTTATATAGAATGTATATGGAAAAAGTCATATATACTTTCTACTAAGATGAAGAGTTGATGAGGTGGTTCTAGGTGCTGGAGGCCTACGGGAAGAGTAGGGCTGTGAAGATGAGAACTTGCATGCCTGTTTTCTAGGGTCTTAGACTTGGTCAAAGGAGTAAGGAGGCTTCTGTCATTACAATTCCAGATTACATCAGATGTTACTGTACTCTAGTACTGCTGGATGTGTGTTTCTAATCTTTTTGGTTTTTAAAGTTTCCCTACGTCTGCAGATTCTAAAGCACTGGCTGGAAAAAAGCCGTGCACTTTGCTGCGTGACTAAGGATCCTAATAAGTGAATATGTAGATTTCCATGTCTGCTTCTGAAAACCTACTATTAGAAGATGCAACTGGACAAGAGTGCTGATGTCAAAACAAAATACGGAAGTATTGTGAAAATGCCTCTTCAGTACTGGGTGATGGATAGTGCTGTATTGCAAGGTTATAGATCGTGTTCTAGTGCCTGTCAACTGCATTCAAAATTAACTAGTGTAATACTGAACTTTGTGAATAAGCACTACTTGTATTCTATCCATCTGAGATTTCTTTAATAGCTGTTAGTCTTTTGATGGTAAACTGTGTAGCAGTGTCTTAAATATTTATAATCTGAGCTGTTTGATATTTAGGTGAAGACGTCATAATAAAATAAATTCTTAGTACATGTGTACTATCGTAGGCTGCTGCAGCTCCTTGATTTATTCTGCGCGTCCTGCCTGGATCATATTTCAAATATTTTTCTTGGATGCATCCACTTCTTGGCATCCTTTTTCTGTGCAAATGAACTTCCTTACCCAAGCTTCTAAATCTTAATCCCAGTCAACTTTTCCCTAAATCTAAATGCATATTTTAAAAAAGATAGGATGGATTTGCTATTGATTTTAATAACTTCTTAAATAATAACAAATATAGACTGGTCTGTGGGATACAGCTCTTCACTACAGATGAAGCTTTTTCCCTCTTCTCGCATAGTATCTGTAGAAGTCTCGTAAGAGCATTGTCCAGATATAATAATGTCTCTTGTATTTGTTTTTTTTCATTCTGGAATCATAAGAAATAACATAGCTCTTCTATTTTTCAAGTTTAAGTGCTGTAACCTATTTTAATTTCTGGCTTGTTGTGTTTCACTGCTAGAAAATACTTCTGCTGGTACAGAAAGTAATGATAGAAGATCAGATCTTAGCAGTAAAGCATGTACAGCGTATATTTCAGATGTGTCTTGTTCTCATGTTTTGGGGGAGTTTTTTGCATACTTGACTTTACCATGGCTTCTTTAGAAGTTCCTAAGGTACATTAGAATATGCTAGAAATCTGTTCTATTGTGGTATACAGGTGTTTTTTCTCAAGCCTACACTGGAAGTGGGAAACAGTATCGCTTCATGTGGCTTCTGAAACATCAAAATGGATCAATGTTATATCTTTGTCAGTGACGTGGCCAGTGGGATTGAGTGCACCCTCAACAAGTTTGCCAACAACACCAAGCTGTGTGGTGTGGTTGACATGTTGGAGGGACGGGATGCCATCCAGGGAGACTTTGACAGGCTGGAGAGGTGGGCCCGTGCAGACCTCATGAAGTTCAATAAGGTCAAGTGCAAGATCCTTCACAAGGGTCAAGGCAATCCCAAGCACAAATATAGACTGGGCAGAGAATGGCCAGCAGGTTGAGGGAAGTGATTCTGCCCCTCTACTCTGCATCCAGCTCTGGAGCCCCCAACATAAGAAGGACGTGGACCTGTTGCAGAGGGTCCAGAGGAGGGCCACAAAGATGAGCAGAGGGCTGGAGCACCTTTCCTATGAACATAGGCTGAGACAGTTGGGGCTGAAGAAGAGAAGGCTCTGGGGAGAACTTATAGCGGCCTTCCAGTGCCTAAAGGGGGCCTGCAAGAAAGGTGGAAAGGGACTTTTGACAAGGGCAGGTAGTGCTAGAACAAGGGGTAATGGCTTTAAAATGGAAGAGGGTAGGTTTATATTAGATATAAGGAATAAATTCTTTCTGTGAGGATGGTGAGGCATTGGAAAGAGTTGCCCAGAAAAGCTACAGATGTCCCATTCCTGGAAGTGTTCAAGACCAGTTTGGAAGGGGCTTTGAGCAACTAGGTGTTGTGGAAGGTGTCCTTACTCCTTGCCAGGGGTGTTGGAGCTAATCTTTAAGGTCCCTTCCAACCCAAATTATTCTATGATTTGTTAGGTAGTTGTCAAACCAGAAGATCCCTGGGATTTTGCCCTAAATCCAAGAATAGCTTTAGCATTAATCCCTTCTACCCTTGGAGCACTCAAGAGCACAGCAGAAAAATCTGCAGAAAGGACAGTAAAGAGGATTTAAGTCTGTCCTGCTGCTGTTATTTACTGCAGCCCACTAATGGCAACTTTCTCCCTGTATAGCCACAATCTTTCAATTCTGGAGAGGTCTTAAACAGCGGAAGGACTTCTGATCTGCTGCAGAAACTAAGTACTGGTATTGTGTTTACTGTCTGTGGCAAGGTGAAAGATTAAGACAGCTGGCCTATTTGGTGGTGAGGAGTTCCCATGGGGAGGGGAGGAAAAGGAGCCGAGAGCAGAGTTAGCTCTGGTCTTTTGGTGGGACTGAGGAGGTAAAAGAAATCTGGTGGTAGGGAGACCTAGAAAAGCCAAGTGGAGCTTCTGCATTTCCTTACAGGTTCTTCTTTTACCACCTTTTCTAGGGGCTCCTTTGTAAAGGGACAGGAAGGTCAGAGTAACTAGCTTTATTCCACAGCTATGACTTTATTCCACAGTGATGACTATTAAAGATAACTTTAAATTATTTAAGACTTCCAGTGGAACTCTGTCAGGATGCTCTTCATATCATTGGTGCCCAGCTGCTTAGTGGGAGGGACAGAAAAGACAGAATCAGACTCTAGTCACTCTACAGCGATTATACTGAAAGACAGTGGGCAGAAGGTGCAATGTGAGAAGTTCTGATTAAGCATAAAGATTTTCTTTCCTCTGTGTGGTCTAACATTGTGATAGGCTGTTGAATCTGCATCTGGACTGGGGCCTGGGCACACATTGTTTAATTCACCTGCTCTTTGTGGGTAATTGTGTGACCTCCATAGAACCCTCTCAACTTAAAACAATCTGTGCTTATTAAAAGCAAGTATAGGCAAGCTTTAAAAACAACTGTCCTGTCTTGTGTTTAAATTCATCTAAATTTCTTAGGGCTTTACTTTGTTTTTCCTGTAACTATCAACAATGATCTTGAGTTCTGTGACATTACGCTTTTTTTAAACTATTAAAAAGCTAATCCTCCATTCATTATAATGTTTGGGGTTTTTTTCACCAGTGCTGTGAGCTGTGGTGCAGTTCATTCCATGTCGGAACAAACTTGTTAACAAATTCATCTGTATTTTGCCACATGGGAGAAACTATCTGTTGTATTTACAGGAATACAAATTCTGAAATTAGTATTCTGAAGTTGCAAAGAAGCAAGTTTTCAACACTTGCTGCTGAGTTTAAATTAGTAGGAGGAAGAAACAGGATTTGTTGGACTTTCTTGCTCGTGTTCAATAAACTTAACAATAAACTCTCCTGATAAGTCATTTTTAAACTACTTCATAGCAACTGCTGTGTTTCTCTTGCACATCTGAACAAACTGTTAGACACTTGAATAGGGCCACTTGGGTTTTTAAGATGACGGTAAGCTTCTACACATGGTTTCTTAATGTTGAAGACAGCCAACACTTGACACTGGATTCTGATCTGAACTGGAACAGGGCAGTTTTTCACTAATTTTCACTTAGCTGTAACCATTTAAAATTCTTTGCACTTGAGGACTATTTAATCTTGAAAGCAGCATGCAACAGATGATCTCAATCATATTTATATCATCGTCTGTACTCAGACTATTTAAATCTGTACTTGGTATGTTAGAAGTACTAGATGGATTTGGATGACTTTTGCTGTAAAATGAAAATTAATGGCAGTAGACAGGCAGGAACCTTCTCCTGGCAGTATTTCAGCTGACCTATCTGTGTCACTTCTCCAATAACTCCATTTATGGGGAAAATGAATTCCCTCCTGTTCACAGGCATATATTCTCCCTCCAGTGTGTGCTCAGCCTGCTCTGTATCTCTGGGTGCTCCAGCACAGAGCTGGCCATGTCCTTCAAATGGCATGGAGAACAGATGTAGGCAGCAGCAATGAAGAAGCATGCAGCAGCTTTAGGCTCTCTGAATTTCCCAGATTACAGCAGAATGGGCTGCTAAAGAAACAACAGTCACTTCTGAGGCTCATGCTTCCTTACCACTGAAGGAGGCAGTGTTCTGGGACTGTAGAGGAATATTTGATGTGCACAGACTTCTAGATAGTGAAACTCAAAAACGCTGTGTGCTATTGTTTTATATCTTTATTTTTGGCAAGCAGCCACATAGTTTCTTTGTCAGAACAAAGGCAGAGGCTGTGCATACATCTGGAATTGTGTCTAATTCAGTTCTGAACGTGCCCCTTACTTTTGAGCTAAACCTTTTCCATAAGGTGACCAGACATGACATATAGAAAAGTCATTCCTTTTTTTCTCTTTTGCAGCAAACTGAGAAATGCATTTGAGAACAAGACTGTCTTGTTTGCTGATTGACTTTATTTGTCTCAAGCTGCATAAGCGTTTCCTTAATGATGTGCTCTTTATTCCTGGAGTGGGGATGTGGAATCCAGCATTACTGAAGAAATCTGTGCTGAGACCACTGGTTGTGAAGATGCAAGTAGGCTGGCTGGTTGTTGTCAGCGTAGTCTGTAGAGGGAGTATGTTTTGGGTGTAGCATTTAGATAGCACATATTTCCCCTCCTTAATTTGCTTTTGGAGAGGTATTTTTAGCTTAAACTCTTAAATGTTAGGAGACTTGGAAATGATATATTAAAAAATTGAAAAAGCCATTTTCATTTTCTTACTTGCATTTCAGATTCTGTTTTAGGAATTCCTGAAATGTTAAGGATATTTATCTGTGTACTGTAGAATAGTGCTCTATCCACAAAGGATCCTAGGTTTCTAGGATTCTAATTACAACACTAGTAAAATAATTATTATTCCTCTTTTCTCCTTCTTCCCTCTTTAAAGAAGGGGAGAGCCCAAGCATAAAGAAGTAATGCCAGTTTGTAGCTGAAGTAGCAGCTAGAGAGAATGGGTTAAGGTCAACTTGGCCTTTTTTGGGGTGGGTGTGGGTTGTTGTTTTGGGTTTTTTAGGATAGTGCAAGCACATTTTAAATTTAACAGCTTTTTAGGGAGGATTATTTTTGAAAATGACCAAAATCCCAAACAACCAACCTCAAACAAAAACCAATCTGTCCTGGAAAAAAAAAAAACCAAAACACCCAATTGTTTGTGTTGCTTTAGCTTCCTCTTTCTCTTTAGAGAACATCCTGGCCAACACTTTGTTCTGTTGCGTGTGGCTTGACAAGAGCACTTAGTTGTTCTCTGATGTCTGGTTATGTGTGCCTGAGGTGCGATATGTGTGTGGCAGGGGTCTGGATTCCAGAGGAGAAGACCCCTGTAAACTCTATCTTCAGTGGAGACAAACTTCTATTAACCCATTAGCTTTATATATCCAACATAGACAAAAACGTAGTTGATGAAAGAGAACTTAATCTTTAAAGTTGTGGTTATTTTAGATGTCTGCTGGTCCAGCTTCAGGTTACCACCTGTAGCATGTGAACTTGTTGAGCCCTTAGACTGATAAAATGTCACCACGATCACAGCGGGCTTGTATTTCTTCTTCCAGATAAGAAGGGAAGAAATAATTTAATGTCCCTCTGTCCAGCCCTACAGTTGCAAGCTGTAGCTTAATAGCTGCCAGAGTATCTATTCTTCCTAAATAAACCATAATCTGCAGAAAAGCTTTAACAGGGATGTTTAACGACTGGAGGCAGTGATCCCTCAAGTTGTGAAATAACTGCAAACATGGTCTTCCCTGATCTTATGTTTTCTGTGTTGAGCAACTGGTTTGTGAATGATCCATTTATTTTGGACAGAAACAAGTTGAAAGTTGAGCTGTTTATATCCTTGTATGTACACGACTTCTCAGAGTAAATTACAAACTTCTTAACAAAACTGTATCACCACATCTAATTAACCCTGGCATTGTATTATTGTTGCCAGAATGAAGATTAGTACCAGAACTTGTCAGCTCTAGCTCACTTTCCATTCACGGTAAAAGCCAAACTGGAGGTGAGCTCTCTCTTTCATGATTACCGTTCCTCCCGTTGTGTGTACCCACATCTAACTGGGAGCACTCCTCATGCTGCTGGAGTGGTGGGTGGGAGTATGGGGAGTGGGGCATGAGCTTGCACAGCCGACCCTGGCCACGGTTCCATGGTCCTTCATCCTTGTGATTTAAGAGCAACCTTCTCCAAAGGTTTAAAGAGCTGGAATGAGACATTTCAAATTTACTGTATTGTATGAATGCAGAAGTTAGTGTTTGGTGTCTGTTTTTCATCTCTAACTCAGTTAAATTTGTTGATGTGTTTAATTATTGTGTGAATACTTGGCCTTTACTCTGCACTGTTTTTATATTCTCATATTTCCGTTGCATTATGAATTGCTCATCTGCCCTTTTAATCGTTTCACAGTGAAACCCTCTATATCATTTATGGCCGTTGCTTTTACTAACTGTGCTGTTTCTTTCTCCTTGGAAAGTAAATGGATGTTAGTCCAGTTGAAACATAATCGTAAAGGGTATGTTCTGGTCTCAGTCACTACCAGAGTAGTTTCAAATATACTTCGGAATATTAGACTCATCACTTATGTGTTTTCTTTATTCCTATCACATGCCTAGATTAGTGCATGTAAATGTGGGATCTATTTATTTCTTAATCTCCCATATTTTGCGAAGTCACATACCGCTAATCACTTTGTCCTGACAGCTGCATTAAATGTCCTTTGACTTGAGGTCTTATGGCCTCACTCACTGTGGTTTCACAGCCACAGACCGAAGTCAAGGCTGCAAAGAACCTGCATCCTCCCTTGTGTGAAGCTTGCCGAGTGAGCTGGTCTAGGGTGACAAATCACCAGAAAAATACTAGATTTTGACTAACGTGCTGCTTGCTAGCTCAACCTTGTGAACAGGCTTGTGCAAACACTGTAGCTGATGTAGGTGCAATAGGAAGGTGAGGGGACCCTAAGACACTGTCCTGATGTCAGCTTACTGAAATGCTTAATCTTTTGCTTTAGTTGTGGATTGTAGATTGTAAAGGCAGCAGTAAGATCACTCATGCAGCATATTTCTTGAAGCTGACTGTGGTTTTCTTCTTGCTCTGTACACAGATGGGCTTGGGCCATGAGCAAGGATTTGGTGCCCCCTGCTTGAAATGCAAGGATAAGTGTGAAGGTTTTGAGCTTCACTTCTGGAGGTAAGTGACACCAGATGTCTCTTAAGCTGTGACTCAGCACTACAGATCTTGGCACATGTATGCAAATATGTAAGGAACTGCTTTTGTTCTCTCTTTCAATTAGACTCTTCAGATGCTTTAAAGAAGCTGTCTAGGTTCAGGGCTGGGGCTTCTCAGCTGCATTATGACAGAATGTTTAAGTGTGTAATCACTTACAAACATACATTTTGTCTGTGCTGAAGTCAATGGTAGTACTTCTACTGAAGCATTTGCTTTAGCTTAATAAACAGTTGAAGCAGGTTTGTAAAAATATCTCTATCCCTACAGTAAGAGAGATGACAGGGAAGAAGTGTGCCTTATCTCAATAATAAAATGCATCCTTAGTTCCTGGCCAAATATATAAGCTTTGATTTGAGATTTTAGGCAAAATTCTTATCTATGCTGAAAACATGTTGAAACTTTATATACATCTACAGATGACTTAAGGGGAAGAGGTGTCATAATTCAAGTAAATTAGATAGTATTTGGCCTTGGGTGATACACTCTAAACCAGTAGGAGCTGATGATAATTGCAGTACCTCAGCTATGCTGTAGTCTATGCCATTAACACTGCAGAAATTTTATATTCCATTAACACTTCTCTTACTTTATTCAAACCTTAATATATGTCTAGCTAGCTCAGTTCACTGGTTATACTGGATGTGCTTTAAGATATAGCTTAGTGATTCTGATTTATGAAATAAAAATCTTTAAGAGGGCAGCCTGCCCAGGACATAAAAAGAAATAATTGTTAGTAGCACTAGCACATACTAACAGTGAAAGTGGTTACATTTCACCAATGCTATTTAGCTACAGTCGTAACTGTATCTGCAGTAGGGTTTTGTTTCATGGGGTTTTTTTAAGATAGTCTTTAAATTCCAGCCAGAGTGGCATCAGGTACAGATAAGGCCTAGGGGATTTCACATCTTTACCTAAGTATTTGACTGCAGCTGAGATTCAATTTGGAAAATAATCAGAAAAACAGACCCAGCAAAAACTTGCTGTGAGTTGATAAGGATATAGCTGCTTGGTTATGTTCCTGTAATATATAACTACAGAAGTAATTTAGAAATGAGGACATGGAGCAAGAAGTGGTAATACACTAATAAACAAACATGATCATCTAAAGGCAGAAGAAACTATTAATTTCTTGAAAGATTCTTTTTCGATATGCACTCAGTCATAGAGGGGATTCATGTAGAGATAATAGAAAAATAGAACACAGTTAACACATGTAGGCAAATTGATAAAACATAATCAAAATATTTGCAGGAGTAAACAGTGTTGTTGATCCATGGTTAGGTGAGAACTTGTCACTTCTTCCTTGAGAGAAAGATCTTTGTTTAGAGCCAGTGTGATAAATGGGAAAATCACAAGTGGGGCAGAAAAAAAGACTAGGCCAGTTAACTTTCTCAACTCTTCCTTTTTGTCCTCTTTTTTCTTAGTTCATATTATTATATAATTCCTAGCTTATTCTTCCATAGGGAAGAATTTGGGATAAATAGATATAAAATATCTAAAGTTATTTAATCATATAACAGCATGGTTACTAAGCTAGAATGTGTCTGCTTCTGTTGCAAGTATTTGGAGGTTTTTATGTGTCTTGCTTTATGCACATTTCACTGTGCTCCTGTAGTTAGGAGTCACTATGCCAGGTCCTGAATACATAGGTCATCAGAGCACTGTCTGTCCTAGAAAGCAAGAGCCTGTAGATGGCAGTGGATTAAATAGCAAGAAAGAAAAAGACATTAAAACAGTGGCTGTTTAGTTAAGATTAAGGCGTAATTTTGAAATCTAATCAATGTTGGATAGACCAGGTAAATAAGGTGGCTGGAAGTAGTCTGAAAAGCATCGTGTAGGTGTCAGACAAATGTGGCACGTAACTCTGAAATACTTGAGAAATTAGCCATTGAGGCAATTTAAGAATGGGTTAGAAGATAGCTGTTTCTCCAGCAGACCCACTACTGAGGACATGAAGGGTGTGAATTTGAAGTCTGAAATCAGTGTTTCGTAGACAGTTTTCAAAGGAAAAAAAATATGTTCATATGCTTTGCATGCTACAAGGATCTTGGGAGTCCACCGCTTGAACAGAAAGGGATGGATCCCGAGTACCCGTTTGCTTAGTCTTGTTAGCCTTAAAATCTGAAACTCTCTTAAGTAGAAGCAAACTGTAGCAGAAGTGGAGAGATTGTAGTCTTTATAACATGAATGATCAGGAACAGTTCATTATTCACTAATTTCACTGTTACTTCTCTGTAAAAGATAGGTGTTGAAATAGAAACTTGGAGAAACTGTTACAAGTTGGGAAGGATAACCCAGCCAGCAGCCGAGCACCCATGCAGCTGCTCACTCCCTGTCCTCTCACAGCAGATTGGAGGAGAGAAAAGGAAGAATTAAAGTGAGAAAACTCATGTGTTGAAATAAAGTTGGCTTAACAGGTGAAGGGAAGAGGGGAAAAAACAAGAAGTGATGGCAGTCACTACTTCCCACCAGCAGGCCAATCCACAGCCAGTCTCCAAGCAGAGGCCACTTCGGAAGTCAAAAACCCTGCTGCCTTCATCCTCTACCCCATCTTATTGCTGAGCATGACATTACATGATATGGAGTATCCCTGTGGCCAGTTTCAGTCAGCTGTGCCTCACTTCCAGCTTACTTGGTGAGGTGGGAATAGAGTCCAAAAAAGAGAAAGCCCGGACACTGTGCAAGCACTGCTCAGCATAGCAAGTGCTATCAGTGCTGCTTTAGCCACAAATTCAAGGCACAGCACCGTACCAGCATTGTGAGGAAGGGTACCTCCGTGCCAGCCAGACCCAGGACAGTAAGTGAGGCAGTAGTTGTGTTGCAGCATGGGCAGGCTGTGCTCCTTGCCATAGTCTGTGTCAGGGTGACACTGCCATCTCCTCAGTGGAGCTGAGGAGCTTCAGCACATCACCTATTTCCCGTTCCCTTGTCTAATACATGAAAACTCTGGTACTTCAAGGAGGTAGGTGTAATTTCTCTGTGTGTTTCTGCACAAAAGTGCTGTAGTTCTGCCTTCAGGGAGTCAGATTGGAAGGTGCATGAAAAATTCCAGGTATACCTATCTAGTAGACTTTTACACAGAGCTGCTGCACTGTTATTCTAGCTCCTGGGAGCGTTTAGAATAAACCTCTTCTAGGGTGGCATCTGCTCTTTAAGCACTTGATGCTGTAATTCTTGCAGCATTGTGTGGGATGGTTATATAGGTCTGTTAATTTAGATTAGTACAGAAATAATGGTAAACAAAGCCCTTAGTAAAATTTGTTCCTAAATTTTGAAGTTCAGAAAGCCTCAGCGAGCTGAACGTAAAATGAACGAGAGCCACAGTACAGCAGTAGCTGAATAGTGACCAAGTACCTGTTTTATATAAATGTGTTAGTATTTTTGCTTTTAAAATTGTACTTGGAGTCACGCTTCCATCCAAGTGTAGGCAGATCTCAGTTCAGATGTTAAATTTCTTTCAGACTGCAAAACAGCCTCCACAAAGCGAGCAGGGCAGACTGGCTGTAAGAGACTGCTGCTCGGGTACACGTTTGCTCTTTGGGAGTATTTTTCCCACTAGAGGGAGGTGTGGAACAGGAGTCAGAAATTGCTAAAAGCAGGAGGGGAGGTTCTGATTTATGTTGGTCATGTAGATACCGGAAAGCGATAATTGTCTCTCGTGCAGCTTGCCAAGATATTAAAAAGCTTCTGGAGACAAGAATCTTAAGCCTGGGAATGATGTTTTTTGGCACCTGGCTTCTCTGCACAGATACAACCCCTGGAAGGCAGGGAGAGCTTTAAATTGGCTTTGACATTTTCTGATACTACGGCTGACAGGCAAGTACTGAGGCACAGTTCAAAGCATTTGCAACTACTATTGCTGCATTAATAGCAAGAAAATGTAACAGAAGGAATCATAGGAAAATGTTAGTCTTTCTGCGCGGAAGACACAAGCCTCAGGACTTGCCAGGTGTTTGAGGGCCTCTCTGTGCTTCCAGCTGCCACCTTCTGTCACTAGGAGTTACTGCAAAGCCAGTGTAGGAAGGGTCATGATCTGAATTATTTTTCCTCTCCATACACCAAAACATAGAAAAGTAGGAGGATGACTGATATTTGGTTTTGGAGAAGGAACTGGAAGTCTTTGATCCTTGCTGTCAGTAGACATCCAGGACACAGGAATTGATCAGCCTGGGAGAGAGTGGAATCGTTTACCTTCCTTCTTCCTCTTTCTGCCTATCCAAGACCTAGAAGCAAGGCACAATCTACTGTTCTGGTCTTTTACACTGGTATACAACTTTTAATTCCGCAAATTTTGAAGCTTTTTCCCTGTCTTCCATGTTTTCAATGGGAAAAGCTTCCCAGACTGCTGAGATTTGACTGGAGGAACACTGCTCTCCTTTACTGAAGTCCTGAGAGCTGTGAACACATGAGCAGGAATCCCGAATACCTCCTTCAGTAAGGATCTTGCTGAATGTCCTCAAGTGAAGGAAAAAATCTCTTCCACAGTACAGATGGAAAGAACAAGAAATTCTCACTGCTTGTCTTCTCAATAGAGCTAAAGGAGATAAAGTCTGTACATATACATGTGTTTATATATGTCAGTGTATATATAATAGCAGCTGGTTTTCCTGGCACATGTCAGGTGTTTACTTTAACACCAAAAATAAAAAATGGTCGGTTATCAGACAGACTTGTGAAATGTAAGTTTGAAGTAATGGGACGGGGTTGCTACAGTAAGATAGCTGTATTGCAGTCAAAGAAATGACCAGCCAATCTATGCTAAGTACAAGCAATTGGCCCTATCTCTTCTGCAGAAAGGATACTGAGTAATGAACAGGACTCTGATATGGCAAATCAGTGGAAGACATGACTAAGCAGTACTATGCAGGAAGAGTTGTGTGTAAATGTCAACTGGATAGCTCTTAGAACTGGAAATTATTCAAGAAAAGGATTTATAAATCAGGAAAGGAAACTTTTTTTTTTTGGCTGTTAGCAGTGTACAGGCGGAGATCCAGAGGAGCAAGGGAAATGGCAACAGCCTCAGGGATTTTCCTTTGACTTACTGAGATACAGTGACAAAAGTTGTGACTCAGCATTCTCCACATTCTTTTGGCATTGTTCTCTCCTGCATTTGAAGATGTAATTATCCGCAAGTTCTAATGCCAGGGTCACTACACTTATAATTTTGTAACATAGCCCTGTAACGGCTTCTTGCACACTCCATGTAGGCAAAGAGTCATTCACTTAATCTTGAAAGAGCAAGGAAACAACATTAGACTGAAACCAGTCAAATTCTTCCTTTTAAGTCTGGGCTGGGGGGAAGATTAGTGAGTATCTCATTCTTTTCAATGCAAGTGTAAAGCATATGGTTTGTTCTTTATATGCTGGTTTTCACAATGGGACCCAAGAAGTACCTGAAGACAAGTTGTATGCTTTGCTTCTTTCCACCTATCTGTTAATCAGGGCAACAGAAAATCTCTCATGGATACTGAAATTAGTGAAACATGTTAAGCCTTCAAGGTGGGACTGAAGATGATAAAAGCAATTGAGTCAGGGTATTCTCCTAGTTGTAAACAAACAGTATCTCAAAGCTATTCTGCATTCTGAGAGAATACTGCTGGAAAACAGGTATACAGTTTCGTGATGTAGCGTGAGCAAAAGCAAGGTGCCCCTGTGACTTTTCCAGCATGTGTGAAAATCTCAGGGGAAGAATTCCACCACAGCTTGTTGGGGATGGTCTGGTCTCTGCAGGATATCGATGCTGCTGAATGCTGTACGGAGTGGGGAGAGCCACACGAACTGTCACGCTGCTGTTGTGGCTGCACAGGCAGTATCTCAATGTGAATTGTTCTTGCTGAGTTCTGTTTTGCAAGCAGAGCAGTTCTGGACAGCAAGACTAGACAGGCTATACTTGCATGACTCTGTGCAGGTTACCTGAGAATATCTGTTCATTCAGCAAGATTATTAGATCACATCCTGTCAAGAGGCAAGACTAAAACTGCGGCTCACTATTGCTAAACACTTAAACTGAAAAAATTAACAAAATATCTGGTAAGTGATTGTTTGAATGGACTAACTGCTTGAATTCAGGTTCCATGTGTGCTGCGAGGCATATAACTACATGATGGTCATGATGTAATAATAACTAAACCTGCAGAAAGTAAGGTGTGATTCCGTCACCTCGTGTTAGAACTCAAAGAAGACACGATTGAGAATTAATAATAAGGTATAATCATATGCATGCCTTAAAAGATGAGCAAAGTGAATATGAATTGCTCTGTTAGTATATTAAATATCTAAGTATTAGCTACATAAAGGACTCATGTAGACTAATGCTGAAGATACTGCAAAATTTTATGTTGCGAGCACATGAGATGCATAGTACAGCACTTAGGCTTAATGGGCAATGCTAGTTGATGCTTGAATGTTTTAGTAAGCTGGGAGATTGCAAAGTGCTTGTTGTTTACTGTTGTTGTAGTTTAATTCCAGCTGGCAACTAAGCATCATACGGCTTCTTGCTCACTTCTCTCACAGTGAGACGGAGGAGAGAATCAGAAGGGTGAAAGTAAGAAAACTTGTGAGTTGAAATAAAGACAGCTTAATAGGTGAAGTGAAAGCTGTGCACACAAGCAAAGCAAAACAAGGAATTTGTTTCCTGCTTCCCATCACCAGGCAGGTGTTCCGCCATCTCCAGGAAAGCAGGGCTCCATATGTGTAACAGTTACTTGGGAAGAGAAATGTTATAACTCGGAACGTCCCCCCCGCTTCCTTCTTCCCTCAGCTTTATATGCTGAACATGATGTCATGTGGTATGGAATATCCCTTTGGTCAGTTGGGGTCAGCTGTCCTGGTTGTGTCCCTTCCCAGCTTCTTGTGCACCCCCAGCCTACTCACTGGTGAGGTGAGAAGCAGAAAAGACCTTGATGCTGTGTAAGCGCTGCTCAGCAGTAACTAAAACATCACTGTGTTATCAACACTGTTTCCAGCACAAATTCCAAACATAGCCCTGTACTTGCTACTATGAAGAAAATTTACTCTACCTCAGCCAAAACCGGCACAACTCTAGGTATCCAGATAAGTATTAGCTTTGAAATTCTGTGCATCTTTCCTGTTGTGGAAATGAGTCAAAAGTTATGCAAGCTGCTGCACAACCTACACTTTGATTATTGATCTTTTCAGGTTTTTGTGTTGCAAAGTGGAGTCTGTCATGGCTAACACTCTTATTTTGCTCATTATTTTTAGAGTGGAGTGGCTCATTTCTATTGCAGAGTTAGCTGTGTTTATTTGGAGTGGACTTTGTAACTTGGGTTACCGTAACTTATGATTACTGTATAATCACATGACCAGGGTAGCATCAATCTCATTACACAATGCTAGTACCCCACATCATAACCTGGTGTACATATGTAGCGTGTATTTTGGGGATGGCGGTGCATCCCTTTACATGACAGCTTCACGTATGCAGGTCCTCCTTCTTCCTTCCTTTCCCATCACCCGACGGGCCTGCTGTAGTCATGGTGTGTTCTCATCATGTACCTGTCAGGTGCCTTAAGATAAAAGTATGTATCTTGCCTTTAAAAAGATAAGATGCAGAACAATGTTTGAGTTTGGGGTTTGGCAAGCAGGGTTGAGAAGCATTTGATAGTAATAGTTTTATGCTTTTTGCTATGTGAAGAATAAATAATGGGGTAAAATACTACTGATTCCTCCTCAAACTCTAGAGATCCAGAGGTTGATCTGTTTTCATAGACTGTAATAAGAACCTTTACTTAACATCCAGCTTCACTATTCCATATACTGTGGCTGACTACTTTGAGCTGAAGCTCTGGAGAAGCCATTAATAAATAGTAAACTAGCTTGTCTAATCCAACGTTCTGTTTATTTTACGTGAATTGTTTAATTATGCTTAAGGTAATAAACTGCTGTCTAATATACCTTAATCAAAGGAGTTTAAATGTCTTGTATATAAAAGAATACCATTTATGTCTAAGTAAGTAAAGCCTTCTACCTTTTAAGGATGTTATCTGTGAAAATTCTCCGTACAGCATGTGCCAGAGTACCTGGCACGTGGTTCAGAGCTGTCTGAGAGGCTTTGTATAAGCCTTTCACTTTTCCTTCATCTTCTCTTTTAAATGCTGAACTTTGAATAGAACCTGTTGCAATTACACTGTATATATGGCTGTATACATATTTTTTTTTCCTTTCTAGGAAATACTTGTTTGCATTTGAAAGCAACCCTGTGATAACCAAGTAGCACGCATACAGTGAAATGCATATGAAGAAAATAGTATAGCATGTGTAATTTTGCGTGTATGAAGAGAATCTGAAAAGCTAAAAGCTCAAATATATGATTGCTGGAGGAATCATGTTGATGCATTTAAGTAACCCATGGATGATTACCCATAATATTTCTGATAGATGGGTGATAACGGACGTGTATGTATGTGATCAGTACTGAGATGTAGCTGAAGGAATGATATAGCATCATATTCAAAATGCGTTAGTGTAGTTGACTGATATCTATCTGATCACAATCTCTGTGGACAAAGAATGTAAATAATAAAACAGGAGAAATAAAGAATATCCTAAGAGATGTTTGACATATTGCAGAATAACTTGTATATCCCCTAATCAAAGCACAGAAACAAGGTTTTGTGTTCCCAGTGGTGGTGTTAAGCATACAGCTGCTGTGAGATGTAACTTTCAGCTGAGACTGTAACTCTACTCCTATTTCCCCAAATTTCAGAAAAATATGCCGCAACTGCAAATGTGGCCAGGAAGAGCATGATGTCCTCACAAGCAATGAGGAAGATCGGAAAGTGGGGAAACTCTTTGAAGACACAAAATACACAACCCTTATTGCAAAGCTGAAGAATGATGGCATTCCCATGTATAAACGCAATGTAATGATACTGACTAATCCAGTGCCAGCCAAGAAGAACATATCAATCAATACTGTGACTTATGAGTGGGCTCCTCCTGTTCAGAATCAGACACTTGTAAGTCTAACTCACTTTTTGTGTTCAAGGCAGGAATTGATGGGGGATAGAGGTGTAGGGCTTATTGGAAGGATAAATTTGTCTCTTATAGTCTCCTTTACTTCTTCCTCAAAACTGAAAATGTGGTGTCTATTTAATGAGTCTTGCCTCTGTTATCTTGCAGATATGGATGCTTGTCTATGGAGCTTCTTGAGAACCAGGGAGATGAGGTGGTTTTTAATAGATGGGATTAAGCCTAATCTGCTAAATCCCAGGAGTCCAATTTCTCTAACCTGCGTTTTTTAGTAAACTTGAAAAACTTGTATGGAGTGTGGGCTTAGAAGAAGAAGGAAAAAAAAAAAAAACCTAAACAAACAAAAAAACCCCACACCAGTTTAGTTAATTGTTTAAAGTTAAGGGGAACACTCAATCTTGCATATAGCTTTTACTGTATATGGTAAGAACAAGGTCAGTGTTGACATCTGAAAGAGCAACTCCCTTCCAGTATGTTTTCAGCTGAAGTAGATGAGATGGGAGATAGCCTTCTGAGGATTTTGCTTCACTTCTCAAACTTTGATTGTTAATTTACTGTACTGCAGTGTTGTGCTATCCCTGCCAGAATCGTGTTATCTCAGACCTACCTCTCAAAATATCCTTTTTCAGTGAATTCATCAAACTTTGTGCATCTAAATTGACTGTTACTTCATATTCAGTTACCACTTTGGTTTTCAGGCTTATCCTTGCTTTATTAAAATTAGAGCTTTTTTCTTTATCTAGCTAGAATTATTTCTGCAATGGGCTGTGTGCCTCAGACAGATTCTTTCAACTTGTACTTTATAAAGCTATACTAATGATCTGTAGTTTTAGATAGTGTTGAAGAGACAAGGTGCTGTGTAAATGTTAATTATTGTTTACTCTAAGAAATAACTATTCTGCATGTTGTAAAAGGCTTAAAAGGAAGCCTGTCTCTTACTCTGGGAAGAAGCCAATTAATGCATCTGCTGTATTTTTATCTCCATCTACTATGTTTCAGGAGTTTAATGTTTATAGAAAGAACCTTGGTTTTGACAAATTTGACTGTCACTAACAACAGTGGAAATGATTTTAATTGTGTGTTTGCTTAAAAGGATGGGTCTATAGTTGAAGTGGCATCTGATATCTAATTCCTTCTGGTTCAGGCTAGACAGTATATGCAGATGCTACCCAAGGAGAAGCAGCCCGTTGCTGGCTCCGAAGGCGCACAGTACAGGAAGAAGCAGTTGGCAAAGCAGCTGCCTGCTCACGATCAGGATCCTTCAAAATGCCACGAGCTCTCCCCCAATGAAGTTAAGCAGATGGAACAATTTGTGAAGAAGTACAAAAACGAGGCACTTGGCGTAGGAGATGTCAAGCTCCCTGGTGAGGTGGAAACGAGAGCTACTGAGAAGAATAATGTGAATAATGGTGACAGAGGCACCTCAGCTGCTGTAGGAGTGATGGAGGACAAGTCCCCACATCAGAAGGCATCTCAGTATGTAAGTATATGAAAAGAAAGATAAAATAAGAAGGTATATTACCATCAGAGTACTCTCTTTAGTCATTTTAATCCAACTAACTTGTTTGTTACCTTGAAATAGTGAAAACTTGGGGAGGGAAAGAAACAAGGGGAACTGGAAAATGTTGTGAATTTCTGTGCAGAACTCTGGTTTCTAACTGTATTTAGTGCATTGCAGCAAATAACTTCCTAGGTGACCTTTTCATCCTCGTTGCAAGAATGTGTTAGCTTGGAGGTGTAGTATAGCAAGGTGGCTTTTACAGAATAATAACCAGGCAACTTGTGTAGTCTTACAGACTAATTGCTACACCTTTCTCCTCTTGAAGGGTTTAGTTTTATTTCAGAAGCCTGTTTTCTCCTCTTTTGTGGAAGTGCACCAAAATTACCCACTTGAAAAATTGTGTTTAAAAATTAAATGAAACTAAGAAGTAATAAAGTAACACCTCTCCCTCTCATGTCCAACAAGCCAAGCTGTATTAGGACTGTTTTCACTAGCCGCCTTCTCATATTCAGATCTTTTTTCCTTTGATCTATTTTTTTTTTATTTTCAGCATCTGATTTCTGCTTTGTAACAGCTCAACAAAAAATAAGATTTGGAAAATTACCCGGTTTCCATTGATACTTTATCAAGGCTATAGTGTTAGAAAACATTTCTGACATAACTTGCTAACTCCTGCTGTGCATGAAGTGCACCAATTATGAACACAAAGTAGGGGTAGGATTACTGAAGTAACATTACGTTAGTTTAGTGAAGGTAGACCTTCACTTTGGAGTGACAGAAGCTCCTGTAACTTGATTTCCAGAAATGTTGCTGTTATGTGTATGAATCACAAAAATTGCCTTCAAGTTACTTACAGAAAGTGAATATTCAATTTCTAAATGAAGATAAAAGTCTGTTTGTTAGCATGTTTGTAGAATATGGCTTTTAGTGTTACTGGGAGGTGTTGTGTGCTGCTTCTGGGGTGTTTTTGTCCATTTTTTTAAACTGACACAGTATATTACTTACCATCTAATTCTTATGGAATATAAAATCAACACTTCAGTTTTAGCTTTGAACATGGCCACTTACCTTAATCAGTTGTATGCCGTGCCATTTGGTTACCTGTGGCTACTTTCTAAAGTTAGTTATGCAGTTATCTTTGCCATTATCTTATTGTGGAGGTTCTAAGAGACTAAATAGTTAGTTATTTTATCATGGCTTGATTAGAGTGCTGTCGTTTTGTATAACCCAGCTTCTCCTGCTGGGTTACTTTAGTTGCACCACAACAATTCTTCACTTATCTCCTCGAGAAAGACCTACAGAAATACACACCTTGCACTGTACTCCCCTGACCAATTGGCTTGAACTATGTTGAGTCAAAAGCAGGAGGCACTCTGTCCTCTTGAGTAACTGCATCAAAAGGTGCTTTGTTTTTACATGACAACTGATTTATCACTTCCAAAATTTTCTTTACTGGAGCACCTGAGTATACCTCCTGCTGTTTAGACCAGGCATATCTCATCACTGTGCAGTGGTTTAGAAAGAGGCTTAGAAGTGTTTAGCAGTGTAAGTAAACGTTTGAGTTGCTTATCTGTTTTCTCAGGGCTGCTTACCATCCATTCTCCACCCAGCCTGTATTTGTTCTTGGAATTTGTGCTCTCCTTTTTCTTCAGTATGTAAGACTCATAGAATGTGACATGAATTTTAGTTGCCTGTTTATTTAAGAACTGGACTGTAGTTCAAGAATTTCAATATGTAGTCCATTTCAGTAGCACATTCTACTGATATAGCACTAGCGCATCATCTTGAATTGCTTAGTTAGACCTGTACTCTGGCATCATGTCACACTACTGCCTGGTCATGGGAATAAACTAATGCTTTGATTTCACTCTAGGAAGGTAGGATTTATTAAATATGTCAATAATACATAATTGCTATAAATGTATCTCTTCAAAGACTTGTTTAACTTGCTAATAACATCCTTCCAGTCCTGCTATTGCTGCAAATTGAACATGAAAGAAGGTGACCCGGCTGTCTATGCAGAACGTGCTGGATATGACAAATTGTGGCACCCGGCTTGTTTTGTCTGTTGCACCTGCAGTGAACTTCTGGTAGACATGATCTATTTCTGGAAGAATGGTAAACTGTACTGTGGAAGACATTATTGTGATAGCGAAAAACCCCGCTGTGCTGGATGTGATGAGGTAGGAAATATCCTAGTCCTTTGTTTTAGCACACAAATTTGCTCTCCCAAGAAGTGAATGTGCATTTTTTAGTAAAATATTTCAGTGCAGGGACATGATGTGCCATCACCAGTTTTAGCTGATCATAGTTGCAAGGAACTGAAACTGATATGAACACTCCTCATTCAGGAAGATTTATAGTTTTAATTTGGAGGGGGTTTTGTGTGGTTTACAGGGACATGGGATGTAATTAATACGTGAGTACCAATTCTGTTACGAAGTCCCGGTTATGCAGTTGTTGCCTCAGGAAGGGCACTAGGGGGAGCGCCTTACTAAATTACACCCCGAGCAGCGTACAGAGAACAGCCTGCCTGGTGGGTTTGGTGTCTATTGGCTCTTAATGAAAACAATGGAGGCTTTTGGAAAACAGTCAAACAAGGGAATGTATTAATCTTTGTTGTTGAAAGCATTTGAAACAGTGGAATCACCAGGAGCTCCTTGCAAATTACAAAACAACCTGAGACTGACTTTATTAAAAGAAGTACTATTCAAATGCATATATTAATATTTCTTTGCATCTTCCTCATAGCTAATATTCAGCAATGAATATACTCAAGCAGAAGGTCAAAACTGGCATCTGAAGCACTTCTGCTGTTTTGATTGTGATTGTGTTTTGGCTGGGGAAATCTATGTAATGGTGAATGACAAGCCGGTCTGCAAACCCTGCTACGTGAAGAACCATGCTGCGGTAAGATCCTTTCGCATGTGTTGGTGATGTGAAGGAAGGGAATGTATTACATCTGTGGACCTTGAAAGTCTTACTTTCTCCCAGTGTGGGAGTATCTGAAGATAATGAATTGAATGTAAGTTTAGACTCAAGTCAATCATATTTTTTCCACTTTGAAAAAAAACTTAACAGCAGACAAGTGTTTTGTCAATGCATAAACTTGAACAAAAGCCACTGGTGGGGTGAGGTTGTTTTAAAAATACCTTTAACTTTGCCAGTGGTGAGTAGAGTAGGTGAAGCCGAGTAATGCTGCTAAATACTTTTTTTGTGTCAATCATAGTTCATTATGACCAGTGGGATTCAACTCCAGCTGGTCTGTTAAAAGCCTGTAGTGGTACTTTGTTTCTTTGTATTTATGAACACATGAGTTAGAGGGTGACTGGGGGGATGAAGCTGGAATTTTGGGAAAAGAATGGTAGTTCTCAATTCCTGGTTATGCTAGGAACTCTAATCTCAGAGGATGGTCCATTCATATCTGCAAATTAACTAGCTATTAGTTGGGAGTTCAGTCTAATGTGCCTCTAGACTGTTTATGTAGTTAGTGGAGGGAAAAACTATTATTTCTAGCTGACAGTTAATAAACTTCTGAGGTAGGTGTTAGGAATTATCTTTTTAGACAGACTTTTTTCCACTTAAAACACTAACTTCCTTGAGAACTAAATGGTAATTTTTGACAACCAGATTTTAAGATGAACTGCATTCAAGACTTTCTAGTTGCTTTTAATTTTTTATTGCGTTGCTTTACAGCTACCAATGCGCAGGAAGATTTGTAACTAATGTTTTCAAAAATCTGTGCTGCTTGACATCACAAGTTTTCATCATTATTTGGGCATTGGGAAATCCTAACCATCATAACTGTCTAAGTTCAGGCCCAGTGGTAGCTAACTTCTTGTGTACGTTTTATTATTCTTTTTTGTGTCCTCAGCTGCATTTTGATTGGAAACTTCTTTAAAAATAAAGGAAAATCAAAAGCTGGAGACTTATTTCAAAGGCTTCGTTTAACACCTGTCTCTCTTATCCAAAAACACTTAGGAACTCCCGCTCTACTTTGTTTGTAGAGAGGATGTGTATACTTCATTTAAATGTCATTTTGCTTCTAAACAGATCTGCCAAGGCTGTCACAATGCTATAGATCCAGAAGTTCAGCGTGTGACGTACAACAGCTTCAACTGGCATGCTACACCGGAATGCTTCTTGTGCTCCTGCTGCAGCAAGTGTCTAATTGGCCAGAAGTTCATGCCAGTGGAAGGGATGGTCTTTTGCTCAGTGGAATGTAAGAAAAAGATGATGTCTTAAGAGAAGAGATGCACAGAACCAAGCATTGTTGTGTTCCAAAGGCTCTTGCATTTCTACTGTCAAATATATAGTATTGGGGCATTTAAAATAATTGAAAGTATTAACTAGCATTTTCCCAAAGATTTTTTTTTTTTTTTAAAAATGACTAAAACTTGCTATGTAATCTTCATTTCTAGCCATAATAATACCTTTTTTTGGAATATTGTTCCTGAGTCTTATGTCAAATGACTTCTTAACACATTTTTTTTCTTACATTTTTGGGATATGAATTATGTACACTTTAAGGGAGCTCTTGGCTATGATGAAGGATCTTTTCACTGTATCTTGTCTAATAGAAGAAGAAAATGTGAAAATGCTCCATTTTTTTTTTTCTTGTTTTTTATGATAAATGTAACTCTTCCACTTCTGGTTTCACTAATTTATCATTTTTATAGTTTCTCTGCTTTCATCAAGCACTTTAGACAAAATGATCAGCTTTACTGCCACACAGTTTTGTTCACTAGACATCAAGTATGCAGGGAGAATGAAGCTTGAAAAAAAGTTGCCTGTAGTCCTTTGCTTGTTGTTGACGCATGAGTTCTCAAGGGATAGTGACTGCTCTCACATCTACTTTGTAAAGTAACACTGCACCAGTAGAAAACTGTGGTGGCTCATGTTTCTCTTTCTTACAACTGCTCATACCTGGAAAAGTTTTCATACTATGAATGTTGAAGTTACTTTACAGATTTAGTTGGGAGAGGGAAAGGAGAAAATATAAGAGTAGGTCTTGCCCAAATTTAAAAAAAAAAATAAAAATAAAAACCAACAAACTAAAAATCCACCAACATTAGTGGATGTCACTTATCCTTTCAGAACTGTCTTCTGTTTTTTCATGAATGTTTTTTGTTGGTTTTTTTTTTTTATAAATTGTGCCTTCTATCAGAGGGATGTGGCACGCAGTACTGTATGCATTTCCAAGAATGTAATTCTGCAAAAGGATCATACTTATTTGATTTGTAGGTTCTTAACCAAAGCACAAAGTCTTTCCTGGAAGACTTCCAGTATTTGAGTGAAGAAAAAAAAAAAAAAAATCACAGCTGCAGATTAGCTTTGCTTAGTAGATAAACCAAATGTGTAGTTATCTTTTTCTTTTTCCTAAGAATTACAGATCTACAGTGAAACTTGTTGGCTATCTTTGTGCCAGACAGTGAAAGGAGAGTCTTTGGCCTAAAAAAAACCCAAAATAAATAATAATAATTAAAAAAATAATCTATGCAAGTCTTACGTTCAGCTCTTTTAAGTTTTATGGTGGCTGTGTTGTAACACTTTGAAATAAAAAATTAGTGGTGTTAACTTGAGTTGTCTACTAATTCTGTTCTTGTTGAATGCCCTTTAGGGGAGGCAAAGAGGAGAAGTGTTTCTATACTTCTCTCTAGCTCTGAGATTCTTTACAAAAAAAAAAAAAACTTAAGGCCTATATTACTGTAAAGTATTTACTATCTTGCATAATATTGTTGATATGCTTATAGGTACAAGACAATAGATCATCTTCCAACAAATACACAACTTAATGTGAATTTACATTTTGTTCATATAAACTGTGGCCTTGGAAGTTTTGAATTCACACAGGTGAGCTAATGTGCCGAGAAAATGAAGTGCATTATGAGCCTTTGAGTACTGTGAAAATAAGACACTGATGTGAGGTACATACTTTGTATGTTCTCTAAATTGAGATGTAAACTTTAGATCTGTGTTCTGGAAGCCTGTACAGCTTTTCTCGGGGATCTTTCAGGTATACAAAAAGGTGTACATATCTTTCAGTTCATACCAATGGGGCTGTATTCTTGCCAGATTTGCCATTTTGAAAAAAAGGAAAATCAAATGCCTTTTTTTTTTAAGAGAAGGTATTTTCATTTTTCTATTTAAGTGCTCCTTAATCTGTAGCAGGACAGGCTGTGAGAATGCCATTTGGGTAAGGTCTTATTTGATTGTTATCTACAAGCATGGCTTAATAGTGTCTGGGTTTTACTTGTCTTGAGTGCATCTGTCCTCACTCACTAACATCTATTTTGGAAGATGCAACTGATCTTTACAAAGAATCCTTTGTGAAAAGCTGTTGTGCAACTTTCCCTGCCCCTCTCTTGCCACTCCATGTAACAGCTCTATTTCTTCTTAATGTAATTGCTTGCACAGATGGCAGTCTTTTCACTTTAAATCTTTTGTGCAGTTTTGTTTATTAAACTTTATTATTGTGTAACCTTCATTTAAAAGGATGAGCAGGCACTACCTCAGGACTTACTAATTCTGTCAAGACAGTAAAGGAAATTCCTGTCAGGCATCTCAGTTGTCCATAGTCTTCTGAGAATAGATTTTTCCATGCCTTTTCTGAAGGACACTGTCTTCAGCTAGCTCTCTTCCTGAGATTAATCTTCCCTTGCCTACTTGCTCCCTTCTGGCTCTCTTTCCTGAAATCTGATGTATGGAGTCATGGAATAGTTTGGGTTGGAAGGGGCCTTTAAAGGCTGTCTAGTCCAACCCCCTGCAAGGAGCAGGGGCATCTCCAACCAGATCAGGTTGCTCAGTGCCCTGTCCAACCTGGCCTTGAACGTTTCCAGGGATGGAGCATCCACCACCTCTCCGGGAAACCTAATCCGGTGTTCCACCACCCTCAGTGTAAAGACTATGCCAAAACTCATTAGCTGTAAGTGAAGTAGCGCTGTGTCTAGGTGGTTTTGCTATGGCATAGCCAAAGTTTAATCAATGTCCATGCAGTAATTGGAAAGGATCAGTCATAGGAAGGTCAAGTGTAATCTGCAGATGATATAGAGAGGAGACAAAGATAGTGCTGTGTGACTACACAATAGATTAGGAGATGATTAGGAGTGCTCAGCAGTTCTTGTAATGAGCTAGGTAGAAATTTATGTTCCTGAAGATAATGCTTTTAGTGTTAGCTGAAAGATATGTCAACATACTGGAGCCTGAAAAACAAGCATTAAGGAGATTTCATTCTGTCACTGCCATAATAAAAATATTGGCAGTTAAGTGTTGGATTTTTTTTTTCCTTTTGTATTTTTGAGGTTTTATCATGGAGGTCCCTTTGGATCTATTTATCTTAGTAAGCTGAGAATAGAAGCTGGAAGCTTTTGCATACTTCAGTAATACACCTCAGTACATACTTTGCAGATGATATTTTGAACTCAAAGTATGAAAGTTGAAGTTCTACCTTAAGAGTACAACTTTGGTAAGAAAGCCTTATAAGCACTCATTATAAGAGCATACTCTTCTTTTCAGGAATAATTAATTGGCTGCAACAGCCTGAAGAGGCACTTAGCCAGCTCTATTTATCATGCCACTGCCAGAGCGACATATTTGATTTTAACTCTTCACATGTTGAGCATCAAATTAAGACAAAGATTCCCAAAAGAAGACAAATTTGGCCTTGTCATCAGCATGTGTGGGAAGGAAAAGCCCAAATTTGCCTTTGGGAGGTAACTTTCTACCTATCTTGGCTTTATGTTCTGTGTTGCATTTTACGTGGCTACTGTTACAATGTTGTTATGACTCAAAGTTTGAGGGTTTTAGAGTAGAGTTGTGTTTATAGCAACTGGCTGTGAAGAACAAGTAGGGTTATACAGTAGAACATTAACAATAGGATTTAAACAAAAGTGGGGTGTAGCTTAAACCGTGGCAGCAGAGGGCACAAGAGAGACCATCCAGTCACTGTCCTACCTGGGACATCTGTGAACTTGATCTTTCTTTTCTACATGGCAATAACAGTCAGCCTTTTCAAAACCCCTAAAATTACCAAGTTTCTGTCCATGTATGCTTCTAACACTCCATGAAATTTTGAAATTTGCCTACTGCCCAGAAATTAGACAAGGTGCAACACCATTGAGCTTACTGCTAAGCCCTGCTTCACTTAACCTCTTGCTAACCTTGGCCGGGGCATGTAGGTATTACCTGTTGGTTGACTTCAGAGCTTGCAAACCCAGGAGACCCATCATACAAGCATTGCAACACACCCTCTTCCATGCCCGAAGAGCAAGTTCTGTGCTGCTCTGAGCATGCATAACTGAGCATGCTGCTTTTTAGGAGATATGGATGCTTATGCACAAGACATGCTTTTAGCACATTTCTGGTTTTATCTTTTTTTTTTTTTAACCACTTCCTATAGAAAAACTTACTTGTGTATGTCATTCCAAATATTAGAATATTAACTGGAGTCTTTACAGTCTAGATGAAAAAAAAACAAAAAAGGTGGTAATGCCATTGTAGCTCTTATGGTATAAAGAACAAGGTTTTCTTTTTCTTTTTTATGATTTACTGCTACAAAAACACATTTTATGTGAACTCCAGGCAAAATGTTTCTATTCTCTGGGAAGATGTAAAGTCAAGGCTGAGTTAATTCTATATAGGATGGCATTTTGGAGGATACCTTAACATACAGACACAGTTGGCTTTGGGTTTCATGGGGCCTCTACTACCATTATATACTCAGAATCCATACTGCTTTTTATTTAAGGAAGAGTTAACCTGCAGGTCAATAAAGTCCAGGCTGGCAAAGACTTTGCAAAAATTTTAAAAGAATGAAATTAACTAAATGCATCTTTGAATTAGTAACAGATATTTATACATGGTAGGAATAACCTGTAATTTCTCTTGAGATTAGGATTGCATCTCAAACCTATTATGGTTATACATATGCTAGAAAGAAAAGAAAAACATTTTAAGCAGTTTTTTGTATGTATGTTTTACCTCTGGAAAGCTGATGTCTGCATCTCTTAAAATACATGCTAGTGAGCAATCAACACAGCAACTTCCCCTTTTCCTGCAGAATCCTAGGTTTTGAGATTTACAGGACGCAGTTGATGATGTGAAGCAAAATTATCTGGCTTTGTTGAAGTCATGACCGTTAGCACAAAACTATTTACATTCAGGACTAACTTGAGGTGCTTGGAAGCTGTAGAGCATCTGTTCCCAGAACTGGTAAGGTAGAGGTGGTAAGGATGGTAAAGCTTGGTTCAACAACTCTGCCAAGTTTAGCATGGGTTTGGGATGCTAGAGCTAGCGAAGGGTGGCTGAGAGGAGGATGGCCGTCCAGGACAGGGTCAACAATTCAAGTAGCAGCAGGCCCTCCAACGGAATAGGGGCACAATGGCTGTCCTGTAAGAACAGGATGAAGGGAGCTGATAGGAGGATGCAGCAGTTCAAGGGCAGAGACTTGCTTCGAAAAGTTGAGAATTCCTTTATAATGTCCTCAGGTTCTGGGTGTGCTCTCCCACCACAGCAGAGCCCCATACCTTGTGGCATCTCAGTGGAAAGCCATCATAAAAATCAGCTCCACAAGAGCAGTCCACTGAGTTACTGGGGCTAATGTGGTCTTCTCCTTTCCCAGCCCAAGCAAAACACTCTAGGAGAAGATTCCAGTCTGATTCACATAAATATATACGAATGCTTTTGTGTATGGTGGAAAAGGATGTGACAGGCCAATAGAAAATCTTTTGCTAGGCCTCCACAACTCTTCATGTGTCAGGACTAGAGAGTGCCCTGGTTTACCCTAGAACTGACGGGGACCCAGTGCAGCTGCTGGCGTAAGGCCTGCTGCCCACATACCTGCCATACTCCATTGAGCACAAACATTATTTGCATTATAGTTTTCTGTGTGAAACACAGGGAGGGTGTGTTCAGTTTCTTCTGTATCTCTGGATGAGCCTTTGCTTCCAGAAGTGGAAGTCTGGATTCAAGGTTGCGCTCAAGCATTTCAACTCCAAATTCTGCTTCACACCTCTGGGTTAATGTCCCAACCATCAAGTGTGGTGTTACCTCTGGGCAGGGACTCCTCACACCAGCTGTCAGAGGTATGCCATGGCAATTAAGAACATCATAGTCAGCCTAAATGAGTCAGCCCATCCCTGATTTTTGAATGTTAGCTGAAATAAGCTATTAAAATTGTGTCATCAGCAGTTAGCAGTGAGTAGGACACAGAACTTGATTCAGTGATTTTTGTCTTGCCAATAGCTGCTTGCTAATGGTATAAAGTTGGAGACTCTTTACTCTTGCAAAGGCTGTAACTGATCATCCACGTTCATGTATTGCATCTGCTACTCTATTGCTTCAAAGTGCTAAAGCCAAAAAAGTCTGTAGTCCAGGAATTCTGAGCCTGACTTTACTCATTCATTCATATATAAGTAAATTGAGTTTATTAATTAAGTATAAGGCTTAAGAATGGTCCTTAATAAAATTAAGCGTACTGCCAAAGCGGTTCCAGAAGTAGTTGTTAAATGGAGAACAGATCATCTGAAGATCATCAACAATCCGTGAGAAATGGAGAGAAAAACATCTGTCAAAGTACTGAAAATAACATGTTAATTATTTCAATGTCTTTATTAACAAAATATGGATAAAGGAGCTTTAGGGAACAAAAGTCTAAAACCATCTGAGCCAGGACTAGGCTCAGATTATAGGTTACCACTCTGTGTTCCCTGCTTAAATCACAAAAAATGAGCTGGATATTTTTTTACCTTGCACCCCGGCGAGCACCTAGGCAGCGCCCGCTTCGGTGTGCCACCACCAGAGCAGCAGTGCCAAGTTCTGTGGTCGCTATGAGCAATCGCAACAAAACGTGTGATTCACAACAAAATCGGAGTTCCCCCCATTGCCTCCCCCTCCAAACAAGTGAAAAATGACTCAAATAAGAGGATGTTTCTGCTGCAGATTAAGCCCAGCATTGTTCAGATTTGGCTTCAAGCCTAGCATTGTTGTAGAAAACTTTTGCACCTAGTTTATGAGAAACTAGTCAAGCTTCGTAGATTTGTTAACTTTTCATTTGTTAAAAAAAAATGTAGCATGACAACAAAATATAAATAGTATTTATTGGTTGCCCTAAATGACTTGTTTACATGAATGAACCCTTGATTTTCATGTTTGTAGTAAGCCACACGATGTTCTTCAGTTACCCAGCAGATGCCGTCTGTGCTACGCTGAGCACACGCGCTGCACCCACAGGGCAAGACCCTGGGAAATACTCAGCTGAAAAAAAAAGGAAATCTTGAACTGGAAGAGAAGAGATGTTCTGAAGGTTTTAAGAAAGGAATAACCTGAGGAGGAAGGGGCTGTCAATCCAGGAGGCTGTGCGGGAGTAGAAAGCAGCACAATCATTAATTTGGATAGGAGGAGGAGGCATAGGGGAGGTATTTTAGGATGAACATGAGTAGAGTGGGAAAAGAGGGCAGAAAAATTAAATAAGCCGGGGGAGACAATGCTGAATGAGAATGCTGAATCATGGAGGCACTCTGGAATAACTGTGACTTACTATGAAAAGGTAGAAAACTCAGGTGGTGAAGGGTGGTTGCTCTAACAAAGTTGATGATGCTATTTAATTGCTATGGGTAGAAAACAGATCAAGAGCTTAGGGAACAGCCTGCGATAATCAAGGCTGTAAGATAAGGAGAAGAGAATATCAAGAGGATAGGTGGTGAGGAAAGAAGTTGTTCTTGAGCAGTAATCCACGCTCCTAATGCTGCGTGCTTATCATATCTAAAATATAATCAGTTACGCCTGTACATTGATTAATAGATGTGCCCCACTTAAATAAAAAAGATTAATAAATAAAGTCTGCTGTCTGAGGTTAACTTTATGACACTTCCTAGGAAACAGATCCTCAGAATCCTCAGAATCAGATCAGATTCCTCATAAAACGTGGAAGAATGAGTAATCACATCAGGAGTGAAACAGAGACAGTGAGAAAAGGCATTTGGAAAAGTCTGAATTGATCCCTATGTCCCCAAACAAGCAGGACACTAATGTCCTTTTAAATGTTCCAAAAGGTAAGGGCATCCAGGCACTAGTAACAGTTAAGCAAAATAACAACAGAATGATTACCTTTCTTTTAACTGTGACTTCAGGGTTTTAGAGTTTAGAACATCACAGGAAGATTTAAGCTGAAGAGATCTGGGTGTCATCTAGTCCAATCCCCTGCTGAAAGCAGGGCGAACTTCGTGGGTATATCAAGCTACTCAGGGCCTTGTTCAGCCAAGTTATAGTCACAGACCTGCTTATTCCAACAGCTGGTGCAATTTCATTCTTCGTCTCTCATGGCCTGCTCTGGTTTTCACTATTGCACATCATAAAAAGGTACCCACCAGGTGCTGCTTCTCCCTCTAGCTGAGATCGTTGCTCCATTGTGTCTTCCCTAATTAAGCCCAAAGCCCTCAGTACAGAGACTGAGCTGAATCTTGGGACTGGGAACAAGCGCTTCCAAGTACTTGAACCAAAGCAGCATATCTCCCAGAGGTTTCGTGATTAATTGACTAGCTAATTGTATTATATTAAGCTGCAGCAGGAGTTTATCCCTTACGGACTTCGGAGAATCTAATTGGGAAACCATACTTATAAATGTATTTATGACTCCTATCTTTGGCTGCATTGTACTAGGCAGCAGCGACTCCACAAAGGCAAGAACTCCTGTCTGAGGTTTTCCTGCTGTTTAACACATAAGCTCTGACTAAAGCATTTCCCATGGTTAGGGAACTCGTTAGATCTCATTTGCCCATGTGAAATTTCTGTTTGTCTTTTAGATGCTGAGGCTCAGCATTCACAGACCAAACTTGTTTTGCAAATTTCCCAAAACCTGCAAAAAACTTAATAGTGTTAGGTCTCCATCGCTCTGCCAAGTTTGGCTGAGGTTACAGGAGAAGAGGCTCCTCTGTTTCTCTCTCACACACACCCCCTACACAAAAAATGCATCCACACATGACTCAGTCTGAAGATTCTTTCCAAAACTGCCTTAACTAACACTTTAGTGTGGTCTGCACCCATTTCTATCTGACATTAGTAAGCTTCCGAACAGGCTAGAAGATCGGTGTTCAGCATTTTCAGCATTTCCTACTGGTGTGTTTTGGTGGGGTGACTCTCTGTTCAGCATGACGGTTATTTTGGCACTAACCTTTTCAGCACTTCAAATTCTGCACCTAAAAATGACATGTTCTGAGAGCTAAGTTTTAGGTACTGACATCGTTATGTGGTCTCTAGGTGTAAAGAAATGAGTTAGATTGTGTTGGAATTTGATTCAATGGAAACAATTTGGGCTCAACTTGTCTCAGTTGGACACAGATCTTCATCAAAGAAAACACAGAAAAAACCCAACAACATATCTTAAAGTTCCAGTTGCAACAAGCTGGGAGGCATTTTTAGTGAATAATTTTGAAAGTGTATTCAGGACAGAAATCAGAAAAACCAGTAAGAATAAAATCAGTAAACAGTTCAACAGTTCTTAGAAAACATTTTTATGACCTTCCAGAATAGGAAGCCAGAACATTGTGGGCAGAATACAAACAGCATCTCTCTCATTCCAGGAATTCAATGCACGTCTTTCAATTCAAAAACTCTCTATATGATATGCGTTCAGATGCTTTTCAGGCTGCTTTTTTTGTTGACTTGCATTTATTCCATCACTTTCTTTTTTTTTCTTTTTTTTTTCTTTTTTTTTTTTAATATGTTGGGGGAATTATCTCTAAAACTAAATATTCCTCTACAAATTTCTTATTTACAGCAAACAAATGGACTCTTGGCCCCTTTTAATTTAATCATAAAGCACTGAGAGTATGAATATAAGCTGTTTGGAACACTTTATATGTAACACTTTCTTCCCGTCTAAAGGCATAAGGAGTCAGCACAGTTTAGTAGACTGCAGACCATGATTGCAAAGCAGAAACCTCTGACATCTAATTCCAGTCCTCTGCTGAATGCAATGGGACATTGTCTAAATTCCTCGGGCATTCTGTTCCTCAGCTAACATCCTATGTAAGATGGGTGTAAAAGCAACATCATGGTGATATTTTGAGGCTTGGTTCACTCTAACTGGTGAAGTTTATTAAAATTGTAAACTGTACAACTGCATCCGTTACCAACCACAAATGGTCTTAATAGTCTTTTCCGAAATACTTTTTATTTTTTTCATTTTGGCATTCCCAGAAGAAGCTGCCAAGCAGAATCTGAGGTTTATATTTATGAAGCCTGTAATCATTCCATGTACGTTCTAGAAATCTGGCAGTCATCTGGAAAACTTAGGAGGCAATAAAAGGTTACCAGCAGGAATGCAGAGCTGCCTTGTATGGTAGCGGAGAGTAGAACCAGTACATATTTTGATAATACAGCGCAGCTCTTGTCTTTGGGGTGGGCCTTGGTTGTACAGCTCTGCCTGCAACTGAAATGCATGGCCGTGTAAACATTCCTCTAATAACACAGAGGTTCTCTTAAACATTTGTAAATAGTTCAGCGATTTTGAGAAACGGGGTGGAGCCTGGAGATGGCTAAAGAAAGAAGCATTATTCTCATGCTTGTTGAACTCACTGTCCCAAGCCCAGTTCTGCTCTTAATGTAAACCGCTGCCTCTTGCCTTCAGGCACAGTTGTAGGACGTGCATCTGACCAGGCTTGGAAGGCATACGCTGTTCCAGAGTGGAATGGGGCTGTGCCGCTTCCAAACCTGACCCAAATTTGATACCCTGAACTGAGGATTTGTCTCTACTGAGCAAGAAAAGGTGCAATATCAGCTGCATTATGAGTGGTTTGGAGGAAATACTGTTTTTTTACTGAAATCTGCTTACACTGGAAGATGTTGAGGGAAAAACAAAATTGTAGAACAAATTAAGTAACATTTTTGCAAGCTTTGATCAAGTCAGAAAAGCAATTTTGTAGTATAAACTGTGAAGTCCACAGAGGATAGGAAATTCTGAATTTCAAGCATGCTTGTGTTAGTTAGTTAGTTCATTAATTAATTAGTTTCATCAGAATTACAGTACTGTACTGCTGGGGAAAGATAATAATACCACACTTAGCTTCAGTGATGGTTACAAAACTAATGGTATTCATGCAGGAAGAGAACTTCTGAGATGTCATTTTGGGGCTGGCTTTTCTTCCTTTCTCTGCTGACCACTTACAAAAAGCCATTACCTTTTCTAGTTCTGTGATCTCATTTTTTAAACGAGGATGGCAGTGCAAACGTTTCTGGAATCTCTTGGAGTCAATTAATCACTTAAAAATAATTTGAATGTGGAAGGTGGTAAATGTTCTGCTTCAGATGATTGCCTGTGTTCTCAGCATTCCAATTTCACTTAACTCAGTATGGAGGTTTTATTGGCATTGCTGAGTCGTTACACGTGGGCCTTCAGACTCTCAGGGTATCCTGCCTCTCAGCTCTTGTTCTCTGAATCTTGGCTCAAGGCACAGTTTCTTGTATTTCAGAAATACCCTAATGCTGTCATGGTGGGTAACTTTCACTGCTTCATTCAGTCAATTGAACTTGTACACCAGGCTAACTTCAGCTATTTATTTACCTACTATGAGACAATATTTTTAAAAATAAATAAATAGATAGATAGCTAAGCAAATACATCCTTTAATCCAAAAGGGTCTCTTTAAGATTGCCTGGTTCTAAGTATCATTTGCTATGGCAGCAGTATTACCGCTAATCATTCAGAGGACATCTATGAGGTGGGACATCTCCTTAGTGCAGGAAAAGGTTGTATCTGCAAGCTCTTCATCTGTCAAATTGGTAAGAACAGGTTCCCATTGGCGGAAGTCTGTGAGAACAGAACAGGATATGGATTTAAGATGCCTGTCTCAAAGAAACCTGCCAGCGTTCATCATACATGGTAGTGCACAGGTCTCCATCCCATTAGCAGGAAGATGGAGCTCTGCAGAAAGAGTCCCCCAGAGACTCCTGTAACAGGACAGGAATTAGAAGCCTCTGAGGAATGTCAAAGCCCTACCTCATTAGCTACCCCATATCCTGCATTTTACATTCATAGGGACAGGGCTGTCATCCATAAATGAAGCAACAATACGTCTGAGTAATCTAATCTAGCAAATTATTTTCACAGGATTCTCCATTTCCCATAAAGCAGACAAGAAATATGAAGGTATAAATTTTGTTATACCTCTTTTACACCAAGCCAATGCCATCACCTCTGCAAGTCTGAGAGTTTTCAGAAATACTGACATCCACATTTTACCTTAATAAGCATGTCAGGATAAGGTCTCTTCTGTAAACTAATAAACAGTTCTTCACATCAGCAAATAGATCAAGGCGGTAATGTCTCTTCTCCTTTGTGTAAGGCTGTGGTACTGGTGTAGAAGTTGGTCCATTCCACATGAAATTTCTCTTTTGCTGGTGGACTTCTCTAGCACACTGACCAGTCAAGATCTGCCAACTTAAGTAGATATTTCACTTACCACTATGGGTGGGAAAGAAAAGATTTAGGCCCCCCTAAAGACTTTTTGCAGAGTGAGGCTATTTGCAGTGGAGCCTCACAAAAAGCATGACTCTCCTTGGATGAGCAGCACTGCCAAACACCTATTGTGGCAACTGGAGTCGGAGAAGCAAATGCAAAGTCCTGGTTTATGTAAGCCGTAAATAAGTGAGTATGTGATAGCCTTCAAAATCTGAAATGTTTTCTTTCCTTTGTTTTGACTATCTTTGTAATAAGTCAAACAGTATAATGAAAGTCAGAGCAGAGCTGCTTAAGCCAATCCTCTCCTTGGCCTAAAACAACACTAATGTAGGCGAGAGAAGTATTTCACTCTTTCAGGTCACTTTGGAAAATAAAGTGGGTGGCTAAGTGAGTAAAAATCTATTTTTCTGGAAATTTGTCACAAATGCAACATGTTTGTTTTGGCAGGATGCTAACATGCTATGCTCACCACATTTAAAGCCAGGGCATAACATTGTTAAGTCACTTCTACTTTATCTTTGTGATACGTACATAAGTCAAGTTTAGCCTCTCGTACTCAAACTGCAATGCCGTTTATGCAGGCCAGATTGCTGTTAAATAGTACTGTAAAATATGGTAAATACCATGTGAAAAACACTTTTCTCATGCTTAAATACAAGACTTCAGTGAAAGCAGGGTCTGCTTGCCAGCGTACAAGGGAGTTAAATGGGCTCAAAAAGGTGCTCTGTGTTCTTGCAATATCTTATTTTTCCATGTGTACTTTATACCTTGCCAGGAAACAACCAGGCATTAATGTTGCAATTAAATAGCAAAATGAGTAACACCAGAAATTACGGACAGCTGACTCTGATGTTCCCACTGGCCCTCTGAGTGTCTCTTCCCATGGACTGTAAAGGAAACCTGGATTCCTAAATGTGTATGTCCTGAATTGCACCTACGGTAGATGCCTAAAATAAGCTTAGTAGAGCATTAAGTAAATTTAATAATTGTATGTGAAATCTATTCCCATTTCAGTGTCTGTGCTCTAGGCATTCCTGCCTTTTAAGAAGATCCCCAGTGAAAATAACTTTCAGAATGCTCAGTCTTCAGCCAGATATGAGATGTGCAAGCTCTTTTTCTGCACTTTCACTTCCCTCTGGTAAAGACAGCAACATGGATGAATGATAAACAAATCTTTTCAAGTCTGGCCTTCACATTTGAAGCTGTAACTGTGCATTAGAACAATGACATTGATAGGAATTTCAAGTGCTAAACACCACTAAAGACACAGTGTTTGATCCTGGAAACTGATGTGCACTCTGGACCTGCTCCAGCAAAACACTTAGAAAGATTTATGGCACTTGTCTCACATTTAAATATAAGCTTGCTATTAAATGCTTTGTGGTATCTGGTGGAAATAGATAATGGCAAGATAAGGTTCGTGTCACCTAATTTTAGCCATTTAAAAGTGAGGTGTCAAACTGAAGCTAATCGCCAAACCTTGTTACTAACAAGAGGAGGTAAGCATCTCCAGAGGGTGATTATATTTTAGACATTTATTTCTGAATGAACTGAATGGTATCCACACGTTCCTCTCCTTCTCACTCTCTCTTGATGGTAGCTCTTTATCTTAGGCTAGACAGCTGACTTTCAGGGTTTCAGAAGTAATTCAGGTAACTCATCTTGATATTCATTTTTGCAGAATTTGTACTCATTTCACATTTAATCCACATATTTTAGAGATTACATTTAAAACATTAAACCTTATCAGCTGAAAATGTTGATATAATTTAAATATAAAGTCAAGGCCTACATCTCTCTGTTATCATACGTGAGCAGAAAGAGAAAATAAATGCTATCAGCCTCTTAAACTCTTTTTTTTTTTTAGTATTACACGAGGGTTGAAATCACTTGGTCACCAACTTGTCAGAGAGGAATAATTTATTTTCTTCCTATCTATTACTGAATCTGCATATTGCTGCCACACTCACGATGACAAAAAAGAAGGTAAATTTATACATTCTTTCTCTGATGGAAAGAATTCAGGCAGGAAGAGAGAGCTGCATGTTCGGAGTGGAGCTCTTATCTAGACGTGGAGTCTCAGCTAAAAATAAATTAATGACTTGTTAAGACACAAGCACTTCAATTCTTACATATTAAAGTGTTTTTGCAACCAGTTGATCATAACTGAAGATTCTCAAAAAGGCAGCCATCCAGCATTGTGGAAAACTCTGTATTTGACTTTTGCCAAAGACCTCCTTGTGTGGTCCTGAGATGCTCTAAATGCTAATAAAAATCCTTTAAAAAGTTACATTATCTAACATCTTTTTCTCTGGAAGTACACTTGGTACTGGAAGGAAGACACAGAAAACTTAATCATAGGATGAGTAAACGTGGATAGAAGATGTAAAGTTTTCTTGGTACACGGCTACATTTCTAATTCATGTGTAATATCAATAAAATAAATCTTTTATCACAACTTTGACACAATATATTTTTTAATGTGGTGAAGTACTGGATAAGGCACTTCAGTGATACGTTCCCACAAGCTCAAGTTAGCACATTGTAATTGCCTGTCAGTCAAATCGCAGTGACTGGTTGCGCGTGTGGTCCTACGCCATTGCAAATATGCAGCCAAGCAGGCGGCTTAACCAATCTTCATGGGTGACTTTTTATAAACCCATTTTACTTGACATTTGCAACAGCCTAGGAGTGTGCTTGGAGCAGTCAGTCACCACCAGTTAATTGAAAGCCAGTAACATCTTGCAGTCAAGAAGGCAAACGGAATTAGAAAAGGGAACCTGAAGAACTACTGCCTCTTTCACCAGTGGATTTTGGGGGGAAAAAAGGTAAGATTTTCCCATTTCTACATTTTTAACTGGCAAATAATTATATTACAGTGTAAGTTTTAGCCACAGTTTGATTAAATTGTCTGAATCCAGAAGTCAGTCTGCTGAAGAAATTCACACATGCTTATTTACTAAGAAGAGTAACTCCTACCTGAGTCAAAAGGCTTCAGGAAAGCAATTGATTTGTATCCTCCAGTTTTTTTTTTAATCATAGACTTCCCACTGTTGAATCAAGACTGAAAATTGAAGTGCTACTTACCTTTTCTTTGTTATGTTTTCTCTAAACATGGTGATATTTACAATAAAGAATAAAGTTTTCATTTGTAGTACAATTTTGATGATTTTTTTTTCACAAATTTGGACTATATTACTACAAATCACTGCGATTCCCACATATTTCTTCTTCATATATTATTACAGTGTGGTTTATTTTTCTTCCAAACTATTTACGTCAGCTCCAGGTCTTTCTTTTAAGCACACAGAGATGTATTTATTTGAAATAAATCTACTGGCGCACCTTTGTTTTCAAGAGCTGCATTTCTCATCTGATAATTTAGATATCTGATTTGAGCTTACATGAACACTTAACACTTTTTAATTTAAGACACTTTGCACATTTGAATTCATTCCTGGATGTCAATTTAATTTTAATTTTCTCATTACGAAGAAGTGACAGAATTGAAGCAAACAGATTAAAAAACCAGACTGTACTAATTATAAAAGCTAATGCATTTTCCTGCAGCATGCTTAGCCTGTATGGATCCAGAGAGGTGACTAGAGTTCCTTGTGAATGCAGGATTCAGTGTAGGATGTAGGGCTGGGGCGTAAGTATCTGTTTGCTCTACCTAGGAAATAGATCTGCAATATTCCTGGGAGGGCTTTCAGGCTCTACCCAGACTAATGTGTTCCATCCTGAAGATGGATAATACTGATAACACACAGATGTTGTTTATTTGCAAAAACCCATTTCTTAGATTTTAGAACTATCAAGGGTATACTGAGAAAGGAAGATTTTCCAATGTGTTGCAGCCTACTCTTGTTAATCATAGAATGGTTAGGGTTGGAAGGGACCTTTAAAGGTCATCTAGTCCAACCCCCCTGCAAGGAGAAGGGACACCTCCAAGCAGATCACGTTGCTCAGAGCCCCATCCAGCCTGACCTTGAATGTTGCCAGAGATGGGGCATCCACCACCTCTCTGAGCAACCTGTTCCATTGCTTCACCACTCTCATAGTAAATTCTTTTTTTCCTTACGTCTAATCTAAATCTACCCTCTTTTAGTTTAAAACCATTATGCATTGTCCTATCGCTACAGGGCTTGTTAAAAAGTCTGTCCCAATGTGAAGCATTTGACCCCTTCAATAAGTTGCAATCCTGGTAAGTGACTCACAGACAGTTTAAAGTGGCTAGAGTCATGCAGAATTGCATTATTTGTAGGGCCAAGAGATTCTGGGAAAAGGTGTTTCTGAAAACTACTTGGTAGCCACAAAAACTATGTAGCATCTAAGAGAACTTCCAACAGCCAATGGGTTAGATCTTCAGCTGCTGACAATAAGTGTCCCTCATAGCATGACATTGTTGGGACAGTTGTAGTAGGTCACAAGAAAAACCCACTTAGACCAACATCCTGTCTCCAGCAGCAACTATAAGTCAATCTTTAAGCAAGAGTGTGAGAACAAGGGAAACAGAATATATTTTACTGAAATTCATTTGCACCCTTGAGTCATTATCAGATAAAATTAAACTAATTTTCCTGAGAGCAATATAGGCGGGCCGTTGAATCTAGTTTGGTTTTTATTGGGTAATATGTACCCATTTCTTACCCATGGGCTTATCCAGTTCCCGTATAATGCTGTGTAAAGTTTTAGCATTCACTGCATACTGTGGCAAGCAGTCTCCAAGCCGAACTATTTTGTGAAGAACAGTAATTTGTGTCACACTTACCTCCCTTAACGTAGAGACAAGAACATGGACAGTCCTGTAGTTCATTGAGATGTTTCGCAGTGACTCTCATTAAGAAAGTACTAAGCTTTGCAGTTGATTCAGCTTTTGTGCTGGTGAATGCTGCTTCCTTTACACCTGATGCCGCTTGCCTGCCTTCCTGAGGAGCAGCCAGGGTCAGTTCCCAGTTCTCCTGCAGGCTACTCTGCGTTGTCTCGGGCACTGACTTTATCCACATAACCAAGTGTTAAAAGACCTGGAAGTTTAACCTCCTTATGCATAATTTCCACATTCTTAACAATAGTTTACTTCCCCTACTCTTTGTTTAGCTTGTATATGTAGACAGAATGGTTTGTCTGGCAGAGAGTCTGCTTTTTCTTAGTATTAGCAGTCCCCCAAATCCAGAGCAAGCACAAACACACTTTGAGGTTTACTTTAAAATTGTGACACTTAAGAAATGAAAACAAAAAAAAAAAAATCTGTCTTCTTTCTATTCTCTGTCTGGTTTTGAACTCTTAAAGTTTTCCTGCACAGTTATGTGAGGTAGAATTCTTTTTATTAAGCAATGGTTGAGATATTCACATAGCACAAGAAAATAGGAAAAAAAGGCTTGAAGAACACTAAAAATCTTGACAGCCATAATGAAATCATTAATATTGTTAACTTCAGTAACTATATCTTTACACAGTGCCTAGCACAATAGGCAACCAATATCATGTATCATTTTTACTCCTATATTGTTGTCAGCTGCTGGTCTCAGGAGCATTATCCTTCTGAGGCAAAGAAAGTGGAAGAACAAAGCACACTTGTGTGTCTCACAAGTAATTTTCTCCTGAGTCTAGTTGTATTCTTGACCATTTTAGTTGCAAGTAGTTATCTCATAGCCCACACTATGTAATTCAATAACTTTGGCAACGTGCACTTGCAGCCCAGAAAGCCAGCCGCATCCTGGGCTGCATCAAAAGAAGTGTGGCCAGCAGGTCGAGAGAGGTGATTCTGACCCTCTATTCTGCTCTGGTGAGACCCCACCTGGAGTACTGCATCCAGCTCTGGAGCCCCCAATATAAGAAGGACATGGACCTGTTGGACATTGTCCAGAGGAGGACTATGAAGATGACCAGAGGGCTGGAGCACCTCTCCTATGAACATAGGCTGAGAGAGTTGGGGCTGTTCAGCCTGGAGAAGAGAAAACTCCAAGGAGACCTTATAGTGGCCTTCCAGTACCTAACGGGGGCCTACAGTAAAGATGGGGAGAAACTGTAGCAGGACCTGTCATGATAGGATGAGGGGTAATGGTTTTAAAACAGAGGAAGGTAGATTCAGACCGGATATAAGGAAAACATTTTTACAATGAGGGTGGAGGAACACCGGAACAGGCTGCTCAGAGAGGTAGTAGATGCCCCATCCCTGGAAACATTCAAGGCTAGGTTGGATGAGGCTCTGAGCAACCTGATCTGGTTGGAGATGTCCCTGCTTCTTGCAGGGGGGTTGGACTAGATGACCTTTAAAGGTCCCTTCCAACTCAAACTATTCTGTGATCCTATGCTTTGCTTCGGGAGCATTTCAGGTGAAGCCTCACTAAAATTGTGATCACAGTGGTGTGTCACTGTATTCTCAGGGTCAGAGTAAATAATTTGGGAATGTGCTCCAAGTACATTCTTCAAGATGAACACTCCTTTAAGTCTTCTTTTAAGTCACAAAACGCGATAGCTTTGCGCATGAATTGTGATGTATTTAGAGATTTTCCACTGGCTTCAACAGACATGGAACTGATCTTCTTTTGGGTCAAAATACGCATGTCTGAATTCAGATCATCAGACATCATTTTCCATTTTGTTAACTTTCCTTTAACAGATAAAAATACAAGGGTGAAAGAGACCTCAAGAGACTCATCTCCCACTGAAACCATTTCCCACAGACGATTGTTCATCTTGTCCTTATAGTTCCCAGTGAAGAATGACCTGCAGTATCCCTTGATCATTTGACATAATTAGTTGAACATACACTGCTAAGCAAAGTATACTCTTCGCTCGAAAACACTCTCAATTTGGTAATTTAATCTTACTCATATTGGCTTACTAAAGAAACTGTTCAAGGGAGTTTTCATTGTAATTCCCCCATCCCCGCTATACAGATTAGGCAGTCATACTTTATTTATACCTAACCCAGATTTTTTTCCCCATCTCAAAGTTGAAGCCCTTTATTGTCCTAGAAAGTGTTGAGTTTTAAAAAGCTGCAATATACCTTTTCAAGTATGTAGCTTGATGAACTAGAGTTTTTCTAAGTTTTCTTCCAAATATACTCTTCTTCAACCGAGGCTCTTAGCAAAACAGCACATTTATGACCTTCACAGTGTGGCAGCACAGAAATGCAGCAAGGACAAGAAGCCCTCCTTTCACGGGTGCAATGTTCAGAGGCCTCACACTACCACCAGGGAGGCCAGTGACCGCCCCCATGGCAGGGACACCCGACATGGAGCCAGCCCACTGCGTGAACACAGAGCCCTGCTGCAGCTTACCATAGGGGACACCAATGAAAATTTTTTAAAATAAACTTGGAAAAAAAAAAAACAACCCTCTTTTTCACTTCGCTAGTGGTGATGTTTCATTCTACATAGTACAATCTAGCTTAGCTTCACTGAACACCAAGGTTTTTCACTGCATTTGAAATCCTTCACTAGCTAAATGCAGAAGGGAAAAACACTCAGAAGGAGCCACCTTTGAAAACTATGGAACAAATGCAGTTCTGACAATGAATAATGTTTGTTGGCATTCCCTGAACATATCGCAGATCATTTACAGGTCTCAGCAAAATGCCTACAGAGTGCCAGGACCAGGGAGTGAATTAGTGTCCTTCACGCTGGTGAAGCCATTTTCTTTAAACAAAATACAAAATCTAGGAACTGCATAAACACTCCAGATGTCATTTTCTCCTTATCTGGGTAAGAAGCAGTAACCAATTAATTATTTTGGGTTAGTTATTCTTAGCTTTTTCGGATTTCTTTCAGCTCCACTGTCACTGAGCAATCTCTGAATGTATTTTAGGTCTGTTACCCAGAATGCTGTCCCTGAGCCGTTTAGCACCTCAAGGACAGCCCTGCCTGCCATCTGAATGGTTGTTTTTTTGTAATTTGCATGAGATATGTCTGTATTCTGGCAGGATGTACTTTGTTCAATAGCCAGGCAAGTTGCAAAATACTCTTATTAATTTTGTCCAGCTTAGCAAAATCATTCAGGGAACTTTCAGTGCCTTACATGTTAAATGGTTATCTAAGTATCTGCTGGAATGGTGTCATTTTTCCCAACTGATTCTAAAGAGTATGGATTCCGCTTTATTTGTAAGAAAGTGATTATTTCTGCTCATGTAAAAGAATTCTTCAGACCAACTAGCATAATAATGTGACATGGAGCTACAATCCAAGCAGCCAGCAAATCAGAGAACGACCCTTTATCGTAGTCTTGCATTGTTCTGCTAACTGCATGATGCCAAAAAATAATAATAATAAAGAGAAATCCTTTGTTCCCTTTCACTAACCTAGAAGGTCACAAAACAGACAGTTCCTTCTTGATTACACTAAATAAATAAAAGTCTGATTCACAGAGGGGAAACAATCATCTGCCAACGGCCAAACCCTACAAAGGGTAAATCTGCTCTTACTTTGTGAGCCAGATTGATGAGTCACCGAGGCTATGACTAATACCAGCAAGAATTAAAATGTACCCAATACTATAACCTTCCTTTGTACTACAGGAGGGTTACTCAACAGCAGACCCCAGTCCAACAGGTGCTGCTGGGGAGCAGGGACCACCCCAGCACCTGCTCTCCAAAACCATGGGCCCTCTTTATTGCAGCTACTGACATGCGTTTACTGTATTCACAGGCATAAACTCAGCGTAGGTATTGAATAATTGGGTCTTCGTTTGGGAAATTAGCCACTATGGAAATAAACATCCCCTTCTCCTCCCTCCTCCTTGCTCTGGGTGAGCTGCCTTCAGAACATGCAGTAACCAGACATTCCTCCCGGAGCCCCAGTGACGTGCACTTGGATGACAACAGGAGGCTTTTCAACAGGAAAACCTGAGGCGACTGGTTCAGAGAAAGCCAGGGGGGTTGATATAAAGATTGGAGTTGGAATTTGGGTCTTCTTGGGAAATGTAGACTCCAAGAGGCTCGAGAAAGCTGATAAAAGGAAATTGTTGCTTAGTATTTCGAAAATCATGTAAGAAAAAGGTACTACAACAACAACAAAAAAGAGAGGTTGTTTATTTTTTTCCCTTTCTTTAAGTGGATAAATCTGATAGTCCATTACAGTCACTGACAAAATTCCTGGTGATGGTAACTGGGCCAGGATTCCACCAAATGTACTCATCCCCTAACTGCATATTTACTAACTCAGCAAAACTACTTAATGCTCCAAGACTTTTGTTTTTTAAGAACAGATCTTACCACCAACACACATCACAACCCTACAGAAATTGTCTTCAGAGAGATAAGGAAGATCTCAGAACCCAGACACTCCATATTAAAACTACTTTATTTTTTTTAATGTTTTGGTCTGTAGTGGAATGGAAAACCATGGGATTACAAAGTAGATCATTCCACTTTTTTATTAGAATTGCAACCTTTCACATGCAATTATTTTCAAAACAATAACAATTGCATATGCAATGAAATATAAAGCAATATGCAGAGAAACACAGTAAAATACTTGGCATATACAGTCACAAAAAGATAGAGAAGTTCCAATACCGAAACCACCCGTCTTCCCAGCATTAGTTTAGATATAAATACCTACTTTATTTTTTTTTTTTCCTAGTGATTCCATCAGAATAAATTAGTGTATGTCCCTCGGGAGAGCAGGGTTATAAACTGCAGTCGTATCACTGTCTATGAAACCTCTGAATAATACATGTAATTTGTGACTCATGTGCCAAGAATCCCAATTCAGTGTGTCTGTCAGCAGTACTAAATGTTCTAATTTTTCTTTTTAAATAAATGAATGAAATGCTATTAATCAGTCATTTAACAGTTATAAAACTATCAAAAGCACAGAAGCATGTATATATATAAATCTGTACAAATGCGGAAGTCACTGAACTGAGTCTCTGCTTGAAACTCGTTACCTGACCTTGAGCAAGTAGCTAATTTTTCTGCACCTCAATTTTCTAGTTACAGCAAGCTCATAATAATTTTCTGCCTTGAAGAAGTGTTGTGATGACAAACCCATAATTAGTTGAGAGGTTTACATATACAATGGTGAAGGGAGCCATTAAAATAAGTAGACAGATAAAAGTGATTCACTGACTGAAATAAAATGATGCTAGTTAAATCCATTTCAAATTTCATCTTCTTGGCTGTATATAAAGATCTATGACACAGGAATTAAACCATGGGTTTAGTGCAGAGGGACTGACCTGAAAAGAAACAACTGAAATCTTCTGGTTTCCATTATTTTTTTCTTCTTTCTTTCTAGAGCTCATCGTCTTGGACTCAATTTTTCCATGTCTCTTTGGAAATTTCAAAATTGTTTCGACCCCACCCACCCCTTCCCAAATGAAAAGTCTGGACACAAGTGTGGACTCGGGCTGCTCAGGAGAGCTTGTTGACAGAGAGAGCAAGATGGAGCATGACAAGGCTGTGAGCCTTGGAAGGAGTGGGCCTATGCCCCAAAGTCAACCAACGGAAACAGCTCTGGGAGAGACAGAGAGACCCAGGGCCTGGCAGAGGGATGTGTTTGCAGCGGCAAGGTGACAGACACATAGAGGAATCTGACTTGAACTTAGAAAAGACCTAGGAGTGCGAAAAGACAGAATCCAAAATGCCAGTAACAGAGAAGGTTGCATTCAGTCTTACAACTTTGTGTGGACAGTGACATACTTTTACATTATGTAGAGTGAAGAATAAAGTATAGGTTTTAGAAAATTTTAAGCTGCTATTTTTGCACTGTAAACCCAGATAACACACAAAGTTGGATGGCTTCAAGCCATATGCATGCATTTGGCACCTGATTACTACTGGGTTTTTGAAAGGCCCCCAGCTTCTGCCAAGAAGCAGCAAATAAGCAATGTAAGCAACCAGCGTCTAAACAAAAAGAGCAGGAGAGCACTGTGGATCAAAGGAAGCTGAAGAGTGAGCTTAGTTTACGAGGCTCAAAGACAAGCAGCTTAAAGGTTAGCACAAACGACCTAATGGTTTGTTTCTACCAAGCTTAAGAAGGTTACCTCAACAGATATAAAAGAAAAAAAAAAAGAAAGAAAGAAGCAAACAAACAAACAAAATAGCTGTAATTATGCCAAATAAAAATTTAGCTGGAATACAGCTAGAATTCTTTCTGCAAAACTGTAAATTGCATCTCTGTGTATGAGATGTAGCAAGGCCCCAGAAACCTTAATAAAACAGATTGATCAGAGAAGAGTTTGGAGTAACATTCACAACAGAAGCAGTAACAGTATAAAATCTACTGCTAGCACGGAAATGATTGCTTGATGGTGCTTGGTTTTCTCCAAGACAAGAGAGGCTATAAAGGCGATAAGCTTTTATGTTCTTCAAGCTCTATGCAGTGTTGGCGTAGAGACTTTGAGAACTCCCTTCAAGAAGCCCTCTTTGAGAGAGGGCAAGGTGCACAGAGGCAGGGACAGTGCTGCTATTGTGGCTATAACCACCTAAGTCGATGAGCCAAGTGCTGTCTTAATGTTGTGTGATTATCTCCCATGAAAAGTTACCAGCTCTCCCTACAGTCTGGCCTCACTTAGGAGAAGAATAAAGCCTTGAGGTTTCTTACTCTTGGTGCTTTTGTTTATCATCTGCCTTTGAGCAGTGTGTGGAGACAAGCTGGTTCTTTTGGGATGCTTGGCAAATAGAAATAGGACAGAAAGGCAAAAATACAGTGTAGGATATTAGATTCCTTCCTAGAGCAAATGAGATGAAAACAGAGTAAGGTTAGCTTTCTGACTATGCTCTGAATCACAAAATTGTGACATTGCAATGGAATTGAAAAGAAAGGTAACAACATAAAGAGTTGGTGCATCTTAGCTGCAGGCTCTAGCAGGAGGGAAAAGTCATGTCATGTGTCAACTGCAAGGAATGTTTTATCAGAAAAACAAGTTTTTACAAATGTAGTGAAGAACCTAGAGATCAGCAGTACGTCAAACTGAATCAAACTGCTGATTTATGCAACCATAATATGTAATTAATTTTTTTGTACCATAACAGTAGTGGGATGAGAGTTGAAGTACATTTGGAGTAACAATAGAGCTGTAGATGTAGGTGAAGCCAGTGGAAAAGAATACAAAGAATTTTTTAAAAAGTCTACAAGTGAGAAAATAGGAGAACAGGAAGCATATCTCAGCAGTTCATTTGAAAGGACACTACCAAAGACCCAACACTGAAAAACCAAAGGAGTGAACTGACCACACCAAAAAAAAAAAGCCATAGAAGTTGATCTGTTTACATTTCCAAGTCCAATACTGTTGTATTGTATGGCAGGCAAAAAGAATGATTAATAAGGTTCAGATTAGGGCCTGGCACAAGAAGAAGATAGTGGCACAGAAAGAAAAAGGAAATCATAAAGCAAACAGAAGGACTGGAAACAGCAGATCTGAAGTGCTACCAGTTCGCCTTGAGCAACATGCAAAAGAAGAGAAAGTGCAGCTAATCAAAGTTAACTTTGAATAATATGATGACAATGTCAATTACTAACAGAATAAAATAATATTATCTACCACTGTTGTTATTATTATTTGTTATTGGGCTCACTCCAGCCAAGTGATTTTCCTACTTTGTATTGTCTTTTCTGCAGATTTGATCCCTAATATAATTTTCAAGCATACGTGTTCATCTACAGATTATAGCAGCATGGGAAAAAAAGACCTGCTTTACTTATCCAACAATTTTTTTTTTTTACTATCTGACGACACTCGTCAGATCCTGAGCGTATTTCTACTTTTCAATTTGAGAAGCACCTGTCAGAATGAAAACAAGCTCTTAATAAGTGCAAACTGCTGCTGGAGGAAGAAGCTTGATTATAGGCTTCTGCAGGGCAAGCATTGGCATTGATTGCTGGAACATGTATGTTCAAAACCCATGCCTATACGGTAGAAATAGCCAGGATCAGAGAAGTGGACAAGCGATGCCATCCAGAGAGACCTGGACAGGCTTGAGAGGTGGGCCCATGCAAATCTTGTAAAGTTCAACAAGGCCAAGTGCAAGGTCCTGCACATGGGTTGAGGCAATCCCAAGCACAAATACAGACTAGGCAGAGAATGGATTGAGAGCAGCTCTGAGGAGAAGGACTTCAGGGTGTTGGTTGATAAGAAGCTCAATGTGAGTCAACAATGTGCACTTGCAGCCCAGAAAGCCAACCGCATCCTGGGCTGCATCAAAAGCAGTGTGGCCAGCAGGTCAAGGGAGGTGATTCTGCCCCTCTACTCCGCTCTCGTGAGACCTCACCTGGAGTTCTACATCCAGATCTGGAGCCCCCAACATAAGAAGGAAGTGGATCTGTTGGAGTGAGTCCAGAGGAGGGTCACGAAGATGACCAGAGGGCTGGAGCACCTCTCCTATGAGGACAGGCTGAGAGAGTTGGGGCTGTTCAGCCTGGAGAAGAGAAGGCTCTGGGGACACCTGATAGCAGCCTTTCGGTACCTAAAGGGGACTTACAAGAAAGCTGGAGAGGAACTTTTGACAAGGGCATGTAGTGATAGGATGAGGGGTAATAGCTTTAAAGTGGAAGAGGGTAGATTTATATTACTTATAAGGAAGAACTTCATGATGAGGGTAGTGAGACACCAGAACGGGTTGCCCAGAGAAGCTGCGGATGTCCCAGGAAGTGTTCAAGACCATATTGGATGGGGTTTTGAGTGATCCAGTCTAGTGGCAGATGTCCCTGCCCATGGCAGAGGGGTTAGAACTAGATGATCTTTAAGATCCCTTCCAACCCACACCATTCTATGGTTCTTTGATGAGAGTGTGACATGGAGGAAAAGGCCAGAAGAGGCTTCTCTTAGAGCAGCTGCTCACTGTAAAGAGAGAAAACTGACCACTCTTGCTCCTTACTGACTTCAAGATAAGAGGATTTTTCATTAATTCTTTGCAACCAAACCAGATTGCCATAGGGAAGTACCTGACTTTCTGAAGGCAATAACCTAGCACTCTAAATATTTGTGTCAACTTTGGAGCAATAAAATTTATTGGCCCAAATGCTGCATGTGCAAAACATTGTATGAACACATGATAAGACCATCTATATGTAATTTATGATCTGCAAGGTAAAGGAGCATCTTTTGGCTGCATAATGTGTTCAGTTTTAACACCATCATGCTAGGCTTGAACACTGATGTACAGTTTATAAATTCTGTTATAAGTACTCAGCCTCTGCCCACTATAAACCATGCTCCTATACCAAAATCAGGGAAATAACTAGAATTTCTGATTAACAGGAATGGTGTTTCAATAATTTTGTTTCATTTGTGTAAGCCAGTGGTATGTGTGTGTGTAACTGCTCTGAAACAACAGAGGATGTGAGCCTGGAAAAAATGACAAATTTACCAGCTTTTCAGCATGAGGGATAAAGAGTTCTGTGTTTTAGCTGAAAAAGTCATGGGTTTATTTGCTGATGCTGATGATGAGATAAGATTCATGCAGGCCTGCCTGAAAGTAAATGTTCTCTTTGCAGAGGAGAAATATAAATCAGTGGAGATGGATTATATATTAAATACCAGAGCCTTCACCCTGTTATGAAGAGTATTCTGAGGAATAAGCCTTGTCACAAGCACCTCACAGAAATCCTGCCCAGCTGAAAAATGACACTGGTAGTCTTTTGCAACTCTTTGAAGAACTTTGTTCTTTATGTGCTTTATTTCAATAACTTCTAAAAGGGAATAAAACCATGGACAGACAGCATGAGGCAGACAATTACGTCCCCATCCCCACATATTTTGTGAGGAGGGGCAGAATGAGGTGCTGATCAAAAGGAGGCAACATGGACAGTGAAGCAAATATTTTGCCAGGAAAGGACACTGTGGTGTGGGAATCTCAGCAGCAGTTTTTCTTCTTCCCCTTGATTCTCAAGTTATTATGTGATTTTTAGTGGAAGGAAACTTTTCCCCAATCTCACTGTGAGCTTGCCCAAGTCTCAGACTCAAACCTTGGCGAATAAACATACAAAAGGAAAGTGTAACAGCTGAGACTAAATGTAAACTTTTATTTGAGGACAAGAAATAAAACAGGCCATCTGAGCTCAACTACTTTGTCGTTTGTTGTAAAACTCAAGCCCAAGTGTTTTTCCTACTAGTCCAGCTGGCAGCCTGCACTAACCATTCCTACACCTTGACTCAGCTGGTGAGCATGAGTCAGCGACCCAAGGAACAGGACGCGAGCCGCAGCGAGGACGTGAGCACTTACCAGAGTGCACTTGTAGGGACTGAACTGAAACCAGGCAGAAAAGAAAAGCTGTTCACGTAACATCATCTTCTCATTTCATCTAATTTAAATATCTCTGTGGGAAAAGCTCAACCTGTGAGCCAGCAGAACATCTTAACCACGGTTCACAGGGAAAGCCTTATTTATGTAATAACTGAAAAATACACATGGATATTAGAAAAACCACCAGATTCCTTCAGGCGTATAATAAGAATGATGGTGGGAATGATGTGGTTGGGGACCACAAGAAGAGGTAGAAGAAGGGGAACGGTTCTCCTCTCCTAACCAACATGTGGGTTCTAAGGTAGCAGTTGGCAGAGCCAGCTTTGGGGTTTGCAAGGTCTCAGCTGCTGCCCGCAGGACTGCATCACAAGCTGTCCCCTTCTGCTCTCTGGCCAGTGGTGGGACAATCATTAAGAAAATTCCTTGCATCTCTATCTCAGCTGTCAGAAAGTGAGCTCAGAGCTGATGTCCTGCATTGCCTGTACTCATCTCTGACCATGGTTATTTGACTAAAATACAATATATAAATTGTATATTAGTCAGATCAGATCCTCGGTGAGAACGAGCTGCTGCACTTTCACTGCTGCCACTTGCACCAGCGTGGGACATAGCACTCATTTGCAAGGTACCAGTACTTCTAGGATTTTTAATTATCGCTTCAGAAGGAGTTTCAATAGAGTTATAAAAGTTCCATGAGATGATGGAAATTAATACCAAGAGCCAAGTATTAACAGATTTTTTTGGGGAGATGTGTTGTTCCTCTCCAGGTACCATAGCATACTCTGCTCTCTACTAGATGGCAATATAAGTATTCAAATTATAGTATAGTTCATGTCAGAGAAAAACAATTAAAAGGGACAAGAAGTAATGACAGCAATGAATCAGTAAGTCCCTCATTGCAGGTATCAGGAAAATTTTTAAGGGCTGAAACTGCCTAGCAGTTAGTGATAGACATCCTGTGTACTTTGGAAACTACTCAGTTTGATTTATTTCTACTTTTCCTTTCTCCACTGGTCTAACTTTTCCTGATTAATTCATTTTCATCTTCCCAACCTTTCTCAGCCCTACGCAGCAATTCATTCTGTCAGCACTAATATATGTTGTTAAACGCAGATAATGCTATATCTCTTCTGTGAAAACAATCAGAAGAAGAGACTATGACATTACTTTTCAATGTTTTTGAGTTGCTTTCATTTGAAGAGAAACAGAATTACTTTTTCATATTATTTCCTTGCACTCTTAAAATAGATGAAATTGCAGGTGTTGATTTTCCCTGTGCTCTATCCTCATTTTCTGTTCCACCAACCCTGCCCATTACATGAGCGTGAATGATTTCAGGGGCTCATTTTTGCATTTTGTGCATCCTAGCTGTCCTCCATGACTTATCCCAACCATATTGCAGTTGAACTGCAAGCCTTGCATCAGTTTCCTGGGTAGATTTCCCAGGATTTCATACACAGAAGAGTATTTACAAGCAACGTTCCTCTCCCATAGGGTCCACAGGCAGTGAAAATATTTCATTTTCTTCTGTCTTTGCTTCTGTCTTTGGCAGTCTTGGCTCCCAGAACTTTCTAAGCAGGAAAACTTTGGCCTGTTAGAAAGACATCTCACACAGCGTCTATTTGCCCCAGTACCATCATCACTTTCCTCAGTCCATCTTGAGTAGGGGTATTGAAAGTTGGGTGAAACTTGGCTTAAACAGAAGGAAGCTTCTTTAGTCCTCCCTCATCCAGATTCCTCCCATAGTAAGTCTGAGACATCTCTGGAAAATCTTTACAATTCCTGGGCCCAGTCCCTGAGGTCAGACCCCTTCCTTCTTTAGGGCATGGCTTACAGGGGTCTGGGCATCACCTCAGGTTTCCATCAGCCCCCTCAGCTCACTGTGATGAGGACAGAAGACCTGAATACCTTCCCTAAACACAGCGTGGTGCTTTTTCAGCCAAGTATTACCAACACCTGAGCAAAGCACTTGGGTCAGGTCCTACTCCCAAATGGAGCTGCCAGTGCACCACCTGCCCAAGCCCCACCTTAGGCGTGCTGGCTGGATATGGGGAGGTCAAAGGGACTGCCTCTGGCATAAGCAGGGCTATAAATTCTAGTAATACCAGAGGAGACACTATGTTTCTACTTTTCTCCCAAAGGGAGTTGGCTTTTTGAGTGATAAACTTTTTCTAAACGTGTGAAAGGGGAAACCCTGCAACATATTAATGTTCTCATTTTTCATGAAATCTCCTCCCCTTTCTGACAACACCCCAAATGGAGAGAAACAAGAAGGATATTAATAAACAATTTTTTAAACCAAAATAAAATTTATGCTCTTGTCAAAATGAAAAATAATCTGTGTAACTTCAAGGGGTTTAAGGCCTTTCTATCAGAAAAGGTCTTTTTCTTGTATTAGCTAATTCAAGAAATCCTTTAAATAGTTCTCCAGAGACTCCCGTTCCTTTTTATTACAGTTCATCTGTCTTTTATGGCTTTTCTCTCATGAAGGATTAATAGCTGCAAAGGTCAAGGGCCATTGTGATCATTTGATCTGACCTGCATAGCATAGGCCATCAAATTTTACCCACTAATTTTTGCACCGAATCCCATAAATTGCAGGTGAAAGATCATATATCTTTTAGCAAGAAATGTTTTCTTGATTTAAAGGCAACAAATGATGAGAAGCCGACCACAGAAATTTGTTCCACTGTTTATTTATCTTAGCCTTTTTCAATTTTTCACTAGTGCTGATTAGAATTTTTTCAGTGAAATATTTTGCCCTGAAGAAATGTGAGCATTATCAAAGGAGTGCAGTCCTTGAGCTTTATCTCACTGCTTTCCTTCCAGAAAAGAAAAAAAGTAACAGAAAGTAATGTATCCCTCAAAGTACTAGACTTGTTCTGTTTGCTTTGGGGATGTTCCTTTTTCCCTAAGTATCAGGACAATTGGGGAACTAGCTTCCTCATGTTAACTGTGTAAAGCTAGGCAGTGGCAATGTCTCTTGTGGTGCCTCAGCCAGACGTCTTCAGACACACTGAGCTGGGAACTCCATCCTCATCGGGTACATGAGCCCAAATACCAGTAAAACCCCACAATTTCTATCAGGCCTGTGATCCTAGTTAAAAGTGCTATAAAGCCCATTCGTGCCCCCTGGGTTTGCAAATATGGCTTTTGCCCCAGGAAACACAGCTTTGGCCCCAGGAAACACATCCATTGCTTTCAAATAAACCACTCAAAATAAATTAATCTTGCAGAAGGTTATAGGCAAATAGAAACAATCTCTTAACTTTCCAGAGAAGTGTGTGCTATCCGTCTGTCAATAGACAGACAGCAAGCCAAAGAGGCCCTGCTGATGTACAGCCTGAGCCACACAGATTAGTTTGACCTAGCGAAACTGCACAATGTACAGACATTGAACAGATGGTAGTAGACTTGTGGGTTTGGATTTCTTTATGTCCTTTCCCAAAAGATTATCTTTCCTGTGGATTGAAATTTAGGTACAGTAGCGTGAAGTTATCAGACATGGTTTTCTAATAACTAATTTCCTCCCTGTCTATAGCATAAACCATGATCTTTTAGATAGAACAAGCTGTAAGTATTCAAAGAAAATCTTTCCAACAGATAATTTAGTTTCTATAAGCTGACATGTTTCAAAAAAAAAATGATGGTTTTCTCGTCAAATAATATTAAAAAAAAAAAGGAAACATTCAGACGAGCCTAATTTCCTCTTTCAAAACAGAATATCTAGTTTGCATATTTTGAAGACTTTTATTTTGTAATTTTTTTTATACCTAGTCAAAAATAACAAATATTTTTCTAAACAATATGCCAAGAAGCTTTGATTCAAACCATTATTTTGCAGATAATTTTAAGAATTTTTAGTTTATGCAGCAATGACAAATTTCCCAATATTAAAATCCTCTAAGTATCATAAGTTCTGACCTCATTGTGACTACATTTATCTATTGGTAACAGAAATCTGGACGAAATAAATCTCACAAACTCTATCTCATCCGTTTTATGGTAGAGGACAATAGTAGTCACTTCTTCAGATTCTTGCTCAGAGATAGGCATGAGATCACAAGCACACGCTTCGTCTCCTTCCATTGTAGAAGGATCTCAGGGCACGTCTACTCCTAATCCTGTCATCTCTGCTCAGTGGCTGGCAGAGAGAGGATGAGTCCAGGTTCAGGTGCCCATGATAACATAGGGTGGAATAGCAGGATGAGACACAGAACCTATGAGTCCAGGAATACAGGCTCAAAGTGAGAAAATTAAATTTTTAAAATACCAACCTAAATAAATTTTAAGCAATGTGGGGCTTTTTTTTTTTTTTTTTTTTTTTTGCAGTTTTTTGG